>JAPFBL010000716.1:0-180000 GCA_026182355.1 Hermatobates lingyangjiaoensis
CTGATCAAAATTTAACTACTTCACTGTTCTGCCTTTCAGGCAAAAGGCCTTTTGATTCATCATCAGCAAGCGGTGGTAAAGGAATATCACCAGATAGTTTTCTATAAACGTCTTCAGTAAACTTAGCTAGTTCTTGTCCTAAGGTTGTTGCTTCTTCTGTTGTTGATGTTTCACTTTTTGTTGGATAGTCTTCATCAGAAGGGGTTTCTATTTGCGGTGGGTCATAGGTGATGTCGTCTAGACTGATGTCAGTCCATATGTCGTCATCATTGGCAAGATGATGAGGCAAGGGGGAGGAAAATTCTCTTGCCTCTGACGTCAGACTTCCAGCGTACGATCGCGACACTCTAAATAAGCAAACACATACATATTAGTGATCAAACCACAATAAGAAAATGGGAAAACAAGACTAAGACCTTTCAACCGTAACAAGCGGTCTTCGTCAGAGTCAAAAACCCAACTGAATAATTAGAATAATATTATAGAAATATAACTCAAAAATTGAAAAAATAACACAAATATAACGAAAAAAAAACATCATTTAATCTTTTACTACTAACATTTAATAAGTTAGTAGGATGATGATTAATGTGCCTTCATCATTTTATTATGGTTTTTTTTTAAATTTATAAATAAAAGACTAAGATAATCAGGACAACGATTATTGTTGTCCTAAAAAAATAACTGGACAACAATATTGTTGTTGTAAATACAATAATAAACACGTTTATTGTATAATTGATGTGTTTTATATAAAACACAATCAATTATACAGTATAATTGTAATGTGTTTTATATAAAAATTAAAACAAAATTTTTTACTTTTTGTGTTTTAATTTTTAGCTAATTAAATTTAGGTCAAAATTGTGTTTTTTTTTTAGCTAAGTTAACATAACTAAGTAAATATTAAATTAACATACATGTCTGACATAAAAACAAATTTTATATCATCAATTTGTAGTGTACAAAATGTTTGTTTGTACGCTACAAACAAACATTTTGTTTGTAGGGTACAAACAAAATTTATATAAATATAAATATGTATATATATATATATATATATATATATATATATATATATCAGTTCAAAAATGAAGAAAAGCAACACACAGAGAAAGAGATACACTTACAAACTCAAATTTTCGGATGATGCGTCTTCAGGATAAAAGAGAAAGGGAGACCAAGCACATTGTAGACGCAACGTCAAGATATATATATATAAAGTTTAAACCACAAAAATAAAGGAAAGCAGTAGAAATAATGCTCTGAGACTATTCAATTTATATCATCACAAAGCAAACTAATAATGATATATATATATATTCTCAAAAAATTGTTCTTGACCTCTTCAATTCTATTGTATGCTTTGTTATTGAGGGCTAGGTCATATAAAAGAAAATAAACTCCTTCCTAGGCTAACGTTTCTATGTATTTATACATCATCTTCAGTGCTAAAATTATAGTTCTTACACTAATTTTAGCCCTGAAGATGATGTACAAATACATCGAAACGTTAGCCTAGGAAGGAGTTTATTTTCTTTTATATGACCTAGCCCTCAATAACAAAGCATACAATATATATACATTATCAAACCACAATATGAAAATGGGAAAACTCTGACGAAGACTGCTTGTTACGGTTGAAAGATCTTAGTCTTGTTTTCCCATTTTCATATTGTGGTTTGATCATTGATTATTATTTCACGTTTTTATGTGAAATCTTTTTAACAATATATATATATATATATAGCTCAATGTACGCAAAAAAATCAAAAGCACAAACTTACAGTCTCTAATACATACATTCATACATTATATATATATATATATATATATATATATATATATATATATGTGTGTGTGTGTGTGTGTGTGTGTACAATGGCAGCAGGTCTTCCCTTAAGCAGATGTTATTAAAATAAGCAGCAGCTTCTGCATTGAAAATGAATTGGTCAATGCAGAAGCTGCTGATTATTTTAATATATATATATATATATATATATGATCAAACCACAATAAGAAATGGGAAAACAAGACTAAGGTTCAGTTGGGTTTTTGACTCTGACGAAGACCGCTTGTTACGGTTGAAAGATCTTAGTCTTGTTTTCCATTTCTTATTGTGGTTTGATCATTGATTGTTGTTTCACGTGTTTATGTGAAATCTTTATATATATATATATATATACATATATATTCGTTATACAACCATATGTTCTCTCAGACTCTATTCTCTTTCAGACATAAGCGGACACACACACACTCACACACACACACACACACCAACTTTTATTTAAATAGCTACATTACTGTTCAAATTAAAGACTTTGTTTATTTTTCTCTCTTCAGCTCAAAGCAAACAAGTACTTGATTGATAATAAGAGGTTTACAGGGTTTTCTACTTACGAAGGAGACTGTATCAAAGAGTCCACATTGGGAGTTGATGGTTGTGTTGTAGACGCTGCTCGTGACCTTGTATAGAAGCTATCCAATGAGATTTCCCTGAGAATTGAATCAAAGTTAGAATAAACTTTGGGATGAGAGTCAAGGGGGAAGGAAACACTTCTGTTTCTGTAGCTCGAACTGCTGTGCTTCTGAAAAAAATAAAAAAATGCAAACTTAGTACAAAATTGCAAAAAAAAAACCTCTCTATCAGCAAATTATTCATTGCATTTCTGGCTTTTATCTAAATAATATTTTAGCTGTAGTAGTTTTTTTTTCTTTTTTTTTTGTGGTGGTTGGGTGTAACTGGGACCGCACGTATGGATCTACTAACTCTACTCTCCTATTGGTCAGCATTTCAACGAATCATATTTCTTTCCCCGGACAACTCATAGAAAACAATATATATATATATTGTTTTCTATGAGTTGTATATATATATATATATATAATCAATGATCAAACCACAATAAGAAAATGGGAAAACAAGACTAAGATCTTTCAACCGTAACAAGCGGTCTTCGTCAGAGTCAAAAACCCAACTGATTAAGTCAGTTTTTGACTCTGACGATGACCGCTTGTTTCGGTTGAAAGATCTTAGTCTTGTTTTCCCATTTTCTTATTGTGGTTTGATCATTGATTGTTATTTCACGTGTTTATGTGAAATCTTTATATATATATATATATATATATATATGAAAACAAGACTAAGATCTTTCAACCGTAACAAGCGGTCTTCGTCAGATACTAACTGCATTGAGATGCAAAGAATTAGCATTTAGGGATCGCAAAGAGGCTAGCAACTATTTTTGCAACTCGGTGTGGTTGTAAAATTTTCACTGATAGTTGATAATCTGTTAGTTAACTTTCAAAATTCCAGAAGGTACTCAAAATATTTTTTTCGATGGATTTACAATCAGAGATTTAATTTTAGACTGCTGTTATTAGTTGGAGACTTTCATCTTATTAAAGTACTTTTGTATATATATAAAGTATACATACTCATATATAATATATATATTTGAGTTAGCTTCAGCTACTCAAAGGGACTACTTCTGGCCGATGACGACGAATGTCGAAATATCGTTGTGAGTCTTTTGTGTGTGTCTTTATTTGTTTTTCTCTTTCCTGTGTGAACTCTCTCTCTCTCTCTCTCTCTCTATATATATATATATATATGTAAAAAAAATATTCACATAAACACGTGAAATAACAATCAATGATCAAACCACAATATGAAAATGGGAAAGCAAGACTAAGATCTTTCAACGTTTTAGTTGGGTTTTTGATTCTGACGAATACCGCTTGTTACGGTTGAAAGATCTTAGTCTTGCTATCCCATTTTCTTATTGTGGTTTGATCATTGATATATATATATGTATTGAAATAATTCATTGAAATGCTGACCAATAGGAGAGTAGAGTTAGTAGGTCCATGCATGCGGTCCCAGTTACCCGCTACTTAACGAAGCCTTCGTTATTCCGCCAATGGTTATAGAGGTTGCACAGTCCCTCCGTAAAATAAGATTATTGGCAGAAAACATGAGCCTCACTTCTCAGTGAACTTTTTTTCTCTTTCTATTATTGTTTTTTTATTGGGGGTTGAGGTCTTTTGATTGAAATTACTCCTTTTTCCGACGTTTCGACATACAATTATGTCATCTTCAAGGCTACAGCATAATTTTTTTAATAATTAGCACTATAATTACTACTATTATTTTTCAACCCTCAAAAAAAAAAAAATTCTTAATTCTGAAAAGATGCTAAATTCCAAATGCTATAATGTTAAATTGTAGTTTCATAATTGATGTTTATGTATTTTAAGTAGCATTAAAGAATTAATTAACTTATAAAAATTATAAATATTTTATTGTCTTTTTAGTTTTTTTTTACTTTTACGATGTATGATTTGCCAAGAAAATTATGTCTGGATTATTTTAAAATTTTTGATACACCTGAAACTGAAAAGGTTTGGCAAACGGCTATAGTGTCGTATTCCCTATCATCCGAATCCCCCACAGTTGAAGTGTCCCGCTATAGGCTTTATTTAAATATATTATTTTATGTTTTTTTACTAGGTAATTTCAATATATATATATATTTTTTTTTTTTTATTTTCAGAATAAACTCCGGAAGGAGGACATCTTCAAAAAACATAGTCGAGTGAAGAAAGAACATTTATGAGGTAAAGATACATATTATTTTTTTTACAGTCGTATTCTCTTTCTGACATAAGAGGACACACACACACACACACACACACACACACACACACACACACACACACACACAACACACACACACACACACACACACACACACACACACACACACACACACACACACATACACACACACACACACACACACACACACAGACACACACACACACACACACACACACACACACACACACACACAACACACACACACACACACACACACACACACAAACACACACCAACTTTTATTTAAATAGCTTCAGTACTATGCAAATTAAAGACTCTGTTTTTATTTCTCTCTTCAGCTCAAAGCAAACAAGCACTTGATAATAAGAGGTTTACAGGGTTTCTACTTACGAAGGAGTAATAATAACTATTAAACTATTGAACAAGAAGATTTAAAAGTCATCTTGGAATAATGTATTGCTTGCTACACTTATCGGATTTATTTAAATTTCTGAAGTACAGACAGACTGACAAGGCTTATTTTATAATAAAATAGATTTTCGTTAGGTTAGGTGTTAGGTTGCAGTGGCAGTCCCACAAGGGAACACACGTAGGCCAAGCATTGGCCCTTTGTGATACCACACAATGAAGATTGATTCTACAGTGGGAGTCCTAAATTTTGCCTAACTCAAATATATTAGGAGTAGGGATCTTTAACGAGTACCTGACATCGTACAGGCTTGGGACCGACGGTTTAACGTCCTTCTCCGAGGGACGACGTGCTCAGATTTATTCACCTCCCGCGTGAATAAATCGAGGGCCAGGTGAGGATTGAACCCCGGTCCTATCAGTTCAGAGGTGAGCACGTAACCACTGAGCTAGCCTGGCCCCCCAAGATTTTCGTTAAAAAACCATTGAAAGTTTTACATTTTTCACTCTAATCTATAATAATTAGATACATGCATATTGTTATTACCACTGAGGTTAGTAAGATTAATATTAGATTAGAAAAACCGTCATACCTCGTAAGTTGATATCGGAGACGTTGGAGCGCTTTCGGATCTTCGTTCATCTTCGTTCGCAACTAATCTATGGGGCTATTGCCAAGGGGTTTTATAGTCATGTCCACTGCTGTCTAGATATTGTTATTTCAACTTATGGCGTTATTTTTGAATTTATTTAATTATTATCTAGTCTAATTCTTTTATAGTTCTTTTTTATCGTCATATTGTCCGTCCAGTCTTCTTTTTATTTTTGTTAGTGGTTTGAATAAGATATCGGATTGGTGGTTTATCTGTTCGTTTATTAAATTACCCGATTTTTTTATGTTTATAAATTTCTAGTTGTTCTATTATATTAAGTCTCTGTCCTTTCTATCCCGTCTTTAGTAAGTCCATTGAGTTTTCTAAGCTGTCAGGTTCATGTCCGTGTTTGGTTAGGTGATTTGCGAAATTAGATTTATTTGTATTATTTAAATAATCATTAAGATGTTCTTTGAATCTTTGTTTTAGGGTTCTTCCCGTTTGTCCTACATATATTTGATTACAGTCTTTACATTTTAATTTATATATTCCGCTTTTTTCGAATTTATTAGTTGTATTTTCCGTGGACCAAGCCTCTTTCGTGGAGCTATTTCTAATATTAATTATAATAATTAGATTCTGTTATATCTTACAAAAAAAAAACATCAAAGCAAGGGTTTTAAAGCTTTCGGGTAATAACAGAGCATTTGAGAGGCACTTCATCCTACTTAATGTTAAAAAAAGAAAATATTACTTCCCTCTCTGTTTTAATAATTCTATATACTGGAAATTTATCATTGTATATTGTCTGCTTATATGAATATTACGTGATATAAATTTCATAAACTTTGGATTAAGGAAAAAGGTAATATAATTTGTAAAAGAAAAACAGTTCAGTTCGACTTCAGATTTCATGTTAGATTTCTTCACCTCCATTTTACACACAAATACTCACAATTAAATAATAATTATAAATAATTTATAATTAAATTTTAAAAAATAAATTATAATTACTTGCCATAACATTTTGACAGTTAAAAATAAAATTGCATAAAAAATAGATCTTTAAGTGGGTTCTTTATTTAAGTCTTTAATTATTTAAAGAATTGTTCGTCGATGACTCAACTTCGTATTTGTGAATTTGGTTCATTCTATTATATATATATATAAAGATTTCACATAAACACGTGAAATAACAATCAATGATCAAACCACAATAAGAAATGGGAATACAAGACTAAGATCTTCAACCGTAAGAAGCGGTCTTCGTCAGAGTCAAAACACCAACTAACCCAAAACCCCACCCTCAGTTAGGTTTTTGACTCTGACGAAGACCGCTTGTTACGGTTGAAGATCTTAGTCTTGTTTTCCCATTTCTTATTGCGGTTCGATCATAAGAACACACTTACAGTCTCTAATTTTCGGTTTGAACCGACTGCAGGAGAGATAAGGGAGGGAAACCAAGCGCACTGGTTTCTACCACTAGTGCGCACTACCAGTGCGCTTGGTTTATCTCAAACGGTTCAAACCGAAAATTAGAGACTGTAAGTGTGTTCTTTTGAATTCTCTATGTTTCTTTGTCTATATTGAACTATTTTTGTCCGTTATGGATCGTATTTCCAACGAAAAAGTGTATATATTATATATATATATATATACAATTAAAAGAAACGGTCCAGCGGACTTTTTTAAATAAAATAAAATAAATTCAAAACGAAGAAAACACACAGAAAGACACAGACACAACTCACATCGATATTTTGGCCATCAACGTCATCAGGAGGTGTGAAGAGCGAAGAGTCCCGCAGGAAGGCAGGGCGGTGACTCCAAAACTTTGTTTTGAATTTATTTTATATATATATACATATTTTTCTTTTTTATCGAGGTTTGGTCAAGCTTCAAAAATACAACATCTTTAAGCCGACGTTTTGTCTATATTTGTAGACATTTTCAGGGCTTCAAAACATGAACAGTAATATAGTAGGTTTTTAAGAGTTTGTTAAAATTTTCCACATTCATAGTATTCGAGTGAGAATAGTGAAAAAATGTAGAGTAATACAGGAAAATTTCAAAGATTTCTTACAATAAACTTAGTTTAGTGTAAGTAAAGTATGGTGATCGTGAATAAATTCGATCTGGAGATTTTTACAGAATTATATGTTTTGAGGTCACAGAAGTCATTTTATGAATTTTTTTCGATGATGTCTGTGTGTGTGTGTGCGTGTGCATGTGGGTGGGTGGGTTGGTGGGTGGGTGGGTAGGTTGGTGTTTGGATCAGTATGTATCCAAAGTTTGTGGCCACACTACGGTTCAGAATCTTTGAGAGATCAAATTGATATTTTCAATAAAATTGTTCCTCATAGTGTAGATGAACCCTATTGTTTGGGAGCAATCATGCATGATGAGAAAGTCACTTTTTTTTTCCAAAAACCTATTTTTAGACTTCATTTTTTCCCCCTAAACTACTAATTATAGAGTTTTGAAATTTTTGGCATTGTCTTTGAATTGACAAATGCAATAAATGAAACATATATATTATATTACTTCTTTAGTTATACTAATGATATTATATGCGTCAGGGGTTTGATATACAAAAATTAGCATCAATGATCAAACCACAATAAGAAATGGGAAAACAAGACTAAGATCTTTCAACCGTAACAAGCGGTCTTCGTCAGAGTCAAAAACCCAACTGAACACTAGATGCAGAAAAGATCTGGTGAGGAGTTGAGAAGAGTGGGAGGGAAGAGTGGTATTTTAAAAGGGTGAAAGCACAGGAAAGGACTAATGTCCAGAAAGGGATGTTTGGGGAAACAAAGGAGTACAGTAAGAAAAAGTAAAAAACTATCCGCTAGCTGTCAACCCTCTTTGAAGAGGCTATTGCCCTCGTGACGAAAGTATCCAGTTTGAAGAGACCGTTACTAATGTTTATAATATTAATCTATTAAATTTAATTAGAGACGATTCAATAATATTTCTTAACAACATTGATTTTTCATGGGTAATAAATTTAGCTCCTGTCCAATCAATATGATGATTTTCATTTTTTATATGCAAGAATAAGGCACTACTTTTTTCCTGTCTACTTACGTTATATTGGTGTTGTTTTACACGTGTCTTTAATGATTTACGAGTTTGACCAATATAAATTTGTTTCACGTGTTTATGTGAAATCTTTTTATCGATAAATTAGCATATATATTGATAAGTGGATCAATCACTATCTGTACTAACTCCAGGAATGAAAGACTAATAAACATCTCCCATTTAGACATTTATATTATGCCTAAATGGAACATTATAAAATACATACCCAAGAAGTATATTATTATGTTTACTTATAGTAAAGTTGAGTGTAGGCCACTCCAGATTTCTCCTTTCCCACTATGCTCTAGTTATGATACAATAAGTATATTAATAATCGACATAGAGGACATCAAAATATCAAAATCGTTCAAAGTATAGGAACTGTATATTTTTTTTATAGGACTATACTTAATTATAAAAAGTTTTTTTCTTGAATGTTTGATTGCTGGCAATGAAGGTGACCTTGACAGTGAAAGGGTAATTAGTGATAAGCGAGTTATGCCAATTGGAATGATAAAGTGTAATTGATAACGCTTGCTTGATACTTAGAATAAAAAGCATGGCTTGAGGTTAGATTGAAGAGGTTAGATTGAGGTTAGAAAGAGTGAGAGAGAGACGGAGGGAGAGAGAGAGTTAGAGAGAAAGGGAGGAAAAGAGAGAGTGATGACGGTTAAAGAGAAGAGAGGAGAGGGAGAGATGAGAGGGGTAGAGAGGGAGGGAGGGAGGGGTGGATATATTGACGGTGAAAGGGAAGAGAGTGAGAGAGAGACGGAGGGAGAGAGAGAGTTAGAGAGAAAGGGAGGAAAAGAGAGAGTGATGACGGTTAAAGAGAAGAGAGGAGAGGGAGAGATGAGAGGGGTAGAGAGGGAGGGAGGGAGGGAGGGAGGGGTGGATATATTGACGGTGAAAGGGAAGAGGGTGAGAGAGAGACGGAGGGAGAGAGAGAGTTAGAGAGAAAGGGAGGAAAAGAGAGAGTGATGACGGTTAAAGAGAAGAGAGGAGAGGGAGAGATGAGAGGGGTAGAGAGGGAGGGAGGGAGGGGTGGATATATTGACGGTGAAAGGGAAGAGAGTGAGAGAGAGACGGAGGGAGAGAGAGAGAGTTAGAGAGAAAGGGAGGAAAAGAGAGAGTGATGACGGTTAAAGAGAAGAGAGGAGAGGGAGAGATGAGAGGGGTAGAGAGGGAGGGAGGGAGGGAGGGGTGGATATATTGACGGTGAAAGGGAAGAGGGTGAGAGAGAGACGGAGGGAGAGAGAGAGTTAGAGAGAAAGGGAGGAAAAGAGAGAGTGATGACGGTTAAAGAGAAGAGAGGAGAGGGAGAGATGAGAGGGGTAGAGAGGGAGGGAGGGAGGGAGGGGTGGATATATTGACGGTGAAAGAGAAGAGAGTGAGAGAGAGACGGAGGGAGAGAGAGAGAGTTAGAGAGAAAGGGAGGAAAAGAGAGAGTGATGACGGTGAAAGAGAAGACAGGAGAGGGAGAGATGAGAGGGGTAGAGAGGGAGGGAGGGAGGGAGGGAGGGGTGGATATATTGACGGTGAAAGGGAAGAGAGTGAGAGAGAGACGGAGGGAGAGAGAGAGAGTTAGAGAGAAAGGGAGGAAAAGAGAGAGTGATGACGGTGAAAGAGAAGACAGGAGAGGGAGAGATGAGAGGGGTAGAGAGGGAGGGAGGGAGGGAGGGAGGGGTGGATATATTGACGGTGAAAGGGAAGAGAGTGAGAGAGAGACGGAGGGAGAGAGAGAGAGTTAGAGAGAAAGGGAGGAAAAGAGAGAGTGATGACGGTTAAAGAGAAGAGAGGAGAGGGAGAGATGAGAGGGGTAGAGAGGGAGGGAGGGAGGGAGGGAGGGGTGGATATATTGACGGTGAAAGGGAAGAGAGTGAGAGAGAGACGGAGGGAGAGAGAGAGAGTTAGAGAGAAAGGGAGGAAAAGAGAGAGTGATGACGGTTAAAGAGAAGAGAGGAGAGGGAGAGATGAGAGGGGTAGAGAGGGAGGGAGGGAGGGGTGGATATATTGACGGTGAAAGGGAAGAGAGTGAGAGAGAGACGGAGGGAGAGAGAGAGAGTTAGAGAGAAAGGGAGGAAAAGAGAGAGTGATGACGGTTAAAGAGAAGAGAGGAGAGGGAGAGATGAGAGGGGTAGAGAGGGAGGGAGGGAGGGAGGGGTGGATATATTGACGGTGAAAGGGAAGAGGGTGAGAGAGAGACGGAGGAGAGAGAGAGAGTTAGAGAGAAAGGGAGGAAAAGAGAGAGTGATGACGGTTAAAGAGAAGAGAGGAGAGGGAGAGATGAGAGGGGTAGAGAGGGAGGGAGGGAGGGGTGGATATATTGACGGTGAAAGGGAAGAGAGTGAGAGAGAGACGGAGGGAGAGAGAGAGAGTTAGAGAGAAAGGGAGGAAAAGAGAGAGTGATGACGGTTAAAGAGAAGAGAGGAGAGGGAGAGATGAGAGGGGTAGAGAGGGAGGGAGGGAGGGAGGGGTGGATATATTGACGGTGAAAGGGAAGAGGGTGAGAGAGAGACGGAGGGAGAGAGAGAGAGTTAGAGAGAAAGGGAGGAAAAGAGAGAGTGATGACGGTTAAAGAGAAGAGAGGAGAGGGAGAGATGAGAGGGGTAGAGAGGGAGGGAGGGAGGGAGGGGTGGATATATTGACGGTGAAAGGGAAGAGAGTGAGAGAGAGACGGAGGGAGAGAGAGAGAGTTAGAGAGAAAGGGAGGAAAAGAGAGAGTGATGACGGTTAAAGAGAAGAGAGGAGAGGGAGAGATGAGAGGGGTAGAGAGGGAGGGAGGGAGGGAGGGAGGGGTGGATATATTGACGGTGAAAGGGAAGAGAGTGAGAGAGAGACGGAGGGAGAGAGAGAGAGTTAGAGAGAAAGGGAGGAAAAGAGAGAGTGATGACGGTTAAAGAGAAGAGAGGAGAGGGAGAGATGAGAGGGGTAGAGAGGGAGGGGAGGGAGGGAGGGAGGGGTGGATATATTGACGGTGAAAGAGAAGAGAGTGAGAGAGAGACGGAGGGAGAGAGAGAGAGTTAGAGAGAAAGGGAGGAAAAGAGAGAGTGATGACGGTGAAAGAGAAGACAGGAGAGGGAGAGATGAGAGGGGTAGAGAGGGAGGGAGGGAGGGAGGGAGGGGTGGATATATTGACGGTGAAAGGGAAGAGAGTGAGAGAGAGACGGAGGGAGAGAGAGAGAGTTAGAGAGAAAGGGAGGAAAAGAGAGAGTGATGACGGTTAAAGAGAAGAGAGGAGAGGGAGAGATGAGAGGGGTAGAGAGGGAGGGAGGGAGGGAGGGGTGGATATATTGACGGTGAAAGAGAAGAGAGTGAGAGAGAGACGGAGGGAGAGAGAGAGAGTTAGAGAGAAAGGGAGGAAAAGAGAGAGTGATGACGGTTGAAAGAGAAGACAGGAGAGGGAGAGATGAGAGGGGTAGAGAGGGAGGGAGGGAGGGAGGGAGGGGTGGATATATTGACGGTGAAAGGGAAGAGAGTGAGAGAGAGACGGAGGGAGAGAGAGAGAGTTAGAGAGAAAGGGAGGAAAAGAGAGAGTGATGACGGTTAAAGAGAAGAGAGGAGAGGGAGAGATGAGAGGGGTAGAGAGGGAGGGAGGGAGGGAGGGGTGGATATATTGACGGTGAAAGGGAAGAGAGTGAGAGAGAGACGGAGGGAGAGAGAGAGAGTTAGAGAGAAAGGGAGGAAAAGAGAGAGTGATGACGGTTAAAGAGAAGAGAGGAGAGGGAGAGATGAGAGGGGTAGAGAGGGAGGGAGGGAGGGAGGGAGGGGTGGATATATTGACGGTGAAAGGGAAGAGAGTGAGAGAGAGACGGAGGGAGAGAGAGAGAGTTAGAGAGAAAGGGAGGAAAAGAGAGAGTGATGACGGTTAAAGAGAAGAGAGGAGAGGGAGAGATGAGAGGGGTAGAGAGGGAGGGAGGGAGGGAGGGGTGGATATATTGACGGTGAAAGGGAAGAGAGTGAGAGAGAGACGGAGGGAGAGAGAGAGAGTTAGAGAGAAAGGGAGGAAAAGAGAGAGTGATGACGGTTAAAGAGAAGAGAGGAGAGGGAGAGATGAGAGGGGTAGAGAGGAGGGAGGGAGGGAGGGAGGGGTGGATATATTGACGGTGAAAGGGAAGAGAGTGAGAGAGAGACGGAGGAGAGAGAGAGAGAGTTAGAGAGAAAGGGAGGAAAAGAGAGAGTGATGACGGTTAAAGAGAAGAGAGGAGAGGGAGAGATGAGAGGGGTAGAGAGGGAGGGAGGGAGGGAGGGGTGGATATATTGACGGTGAAAGGGAAGAGGGTGAGAGAGAGACGGAGGGAGAGAGAGAGTTAGAGAGAAAGGGAGGAAAAGAGAGAGTGATGACGGTTAAAGAGAAGAGAGGAGAGGGAGAGATGAGAGGGGTAGAGAGGGAGAGGAGGGAGGGAGGGGTGGATATATTGACGGTGAAAGGGAAGAGAGTGAGAGAGAGACGGAGGGAGAGAGAGAGAGTTAGAGAGAAAGGGAGGAAAAGAGAGAGTGATGACGGTTAAAGAGAAGAGAGGAGAGGGGAGAGATGAGAGGGGTAGAGAGGGAGGGAGGGAGGGAGGGAGGGGTGGATATATTGACGGTGAAAGGGAAGAGAGTGAGAGAGAGACGGAGGGAGAGAGAGAGAGTTAGAGAGAAAGGGAGGAAAAGAGAGAGTGATGACGGTGAAAGAGAAGACAGGAGAGGGAGAGATGAGAGGGGTAGAGAGGGAGGGAGGGAGGGAGGGAGGGGTGGATATATTGACGGTGAAAGGGAAGAGAGTGAGAGAGAGACGGAGGGGAGAGAGAGAGAGTTAGAGAGAAAGGGAGGAAAAGAGAGAGTGATGACGGTTAAAGAGAAGAGAGGAGAGGGAGAGATGAGAGTGGTAGAGAGGGAGGGAGGGAGGGGAGGGGTGGATATATTGACGGTGAAAGGGAAGAGAGTGAGAGAGAGACGGAGGAGAGAGAGAGAGAGTTAGAGAGAAAGGGAGGAAAAGAGAGAGTGATGACGGTTAAAGAGAAGAGAGGAGAGGGAGAGATGAGAGGGGTAGAGAGGGAGGGAGGGAGGGAGGGAGGGGTGGATATATTGACGGTGAAAGGGAAGAGAGTGAGAGAGAGACGGAGGGAGAGAGAGAGAGTTAGAGAGAAAGGGAGGAAAAGAGAGAGTGATGACGGTTAAAGAGAAGAGAGGAGAGGTGAGAGATGAGAGGGGTAGAGAGGGAGGGAGGGAGGGAAGGGGTGGATATATTGACGGTGAAAGGGAAGAGAGGTGAGAGAGAGACGGAGGGAGAGAGAGAGTTAGAGAGAAAGGGAGGAAAAGAGAGAGTGATGACGGTTAAAGAGAAGAGAGGAGAGGGAGAGATGAGAGGGGTAGAGAGGGAGGGAGGGAGGGTAGGGGTGGATATATTGACGGTGAAAGGGAAGAGAGTGAGAGAGAGACGGAGGGAGAGAGAGAGAGTTAGAGAGAAAGGGAGGAAAAGAGAGAGTGATGACGGTTAAAGAGAAGAGAGGAGAGGGAGAGATGAGAGGGGTAGAGAGGGAGGGAGGGAGGGAGGGAGGGGTGGATATATTGACGGTGAAAGGGAAGAGAGTGAGAGAGAGACGGAGGGAGAGAGAGAGAGTTAGAGAGAAAGGGAGGAAAAGAGAGAGTGATGACGGTTAAAGAGAAGAGAGGAGAGGGAGAGATGAGAGGGGTAGAGAGGGAGGGAGGGAGGGAGGGGTGGATATATTGACGGTGAAAGGGAAGAGAGTGAGAGAGAGACGGAGGGAGAGAGAGAGAGTTAGAGAGAAAGGGAGGAAAAGAGAGAGTGATGACGGTTAAAGAGAAGAGAGGAGAGGGAGAGATGAGAGGGGTAGAGAGGGAGGGAGGGAGGGAGGGGTGGATATATTGACGGTGAAAGGGAAGTGGGTGAGAGAGAGACGGAGGGAGAGAGAGAGTTAGAGAGAAAGGGAGGAAAAGAGAGAGTGATGACGGTTAAAGAGAAGAGAGGAGAGGGAGAGATGAGAGGGGTAGAGAGGGAGGGAGGGAGGGAGGGGTGGATATATTGACGGTGAAAGGGAAGAGAGTGAGAGAGAGACGGAGGGAGAGAGAGAGAGTTAGAGAGAAAGGGAGGAAAAGAGAGAGTGATGACGGTTAAAGAGAAGAGAGGAGAGGGAGAGATGAGAGGGGTAGAGAGGGAGGGAGGGAGGGAGGGAGGGGTGGATATATTGACGGTGAAAGGGAAGAGAGTGAGAGAGAGACGGAGGGAGAGAGAGAGAGTTAGAGAGAAAGGGAGGAAAAGAGAGAGTGATGACGGTGAAAGAGAAGACAGGAGAGGGAGAGATGAGAGAGATAAACAGAGGGAGGGCGGAGATCTTGACTGTGGAAGAGAACAGAGGAGAGGGATATTGAGAGGGAGGTAGGGAGGGGTGGAATTTTGACGGTGGAAGCGAAGAGAGTGTGAGAGAGAGAGAGACCTAGGGAGAGAGAGTTAGAGAGAAAGGGAGTAAAAGAGAGAGTGATGACGGTGGAAGGGAAAAGGGGAGAGGGAGAGATGAGAGAGATAGACAGAGGGAGGGGCGGAGATCTTGACTGTGGAAGAGAACAGAGGAGAGGGATATTGAGAGGGAGGTAGGGAGGGGTGGAATTTTGACGGTGGAAGCGAAGAGAGTGTGAGAGAGAGAGAGACCTAGGGAGAGAGAGTTAGAGAGAAAGGGAGTAAAAGAGAGAGTGATGACGGTGGAAGGGAAAAGGGGAGAGGGAGAGATGAGAGAGATAGACAGAGGGAGGGGCGGAGATCTTGACTGTGGAAGAGAACAGAGGAGAGGGATATTGAGAGGGAGGTAGGGAGGGGTGGAATTTTGACGGTGGAAGCGAAGAGAGTGTGAGAGAGAGAGAGACCTAGGGAGAGAGAGTTAGAGAGAAAGGGAGTAAAAGAGAGAGTGATGACGGTGGAAGGGAAAAGGGGAGAGGGAGTGATGAGAGAGATAGACAGAGGGAAGGGCGGAGATCTTGACTGTGGAAGAGAACAGAGGAGAGGGATATTGAGAGGGAGGTAGGGAGGGGTGGAATTTTGACGGTGGGAGGGAAGAGAGTGAGAGAGAGAGATACCTAGGGGAAGAGAGTTAGAGGATAAGGGAGGAAAAGAGAAAGAGACGGAGGGAGAGAGAGTTATAGAGAAAGGGAGGAAAAGAGAGAGTGATGACGGTGGAAGGGAAAAGAGGAGAGGGAGAGATGAGAAAGGTAGAGAGAGGGAGGGAGGGAGGTAGGGGCGGAAATATTAATGGTGGAAAGAAAGAGTGTGAGAGAGAGAGACAGAGGGAGAGAGTGTTAGAGAGAAAGGGAGGAAAAGAGAACAGAAGGAGGAAGAGAAAAGGAGGGAGAGAAAAGGAGGGAGAGAAAGAGAGGAAGAGAAAGAGAGGGAGAGAAAGAGAAGGAGAGAAAGAGAGGGAGAGAAACTATCCTTTGTGGGTGCGTTAAGAAGTATCTCAGAGATGAGAGATGATTCCCTTCCATCTCAGAGATGAGAGGGGTAGAGAGAAGGTGGGAGGGAGAGAAAGGGAGAAAGAAAAAGAGAGGGAGAGAAAGGAAGGGAGGGCGATTTAGAGAGAAAGGGAGGAAAAGTGAGAGTGATGACGGTGGAAGGGAAAAGAGGAGAGGGAGAGATGAGAAAGATAGAGAGAGGGAGGGAGGGAGGGAGGGGCGGAAATATTAATGGTGGAAAGAAAGAGTGAGAGAGAGAGAGACGGAGGGAGAGAGTGTTAGAGAGAAAGGGAGGAAAAGAGAGAGTGATGACGGTGGAAAGAAAAAGACGAGAGGGAGAGATGAGAGGGATAGAGAGAGGGAGGGAGAGAAAGGGGGAGAGAAAGGGAGGGAGAGAAAGAGAGGGTGAGAAAGAGAAGGAGAGAAAGAGAGGGAGAGAAACTATCCTTTGTGGGTGCGTTAAGAAGTAATAGTGATCCAATATTATGATTATTATTATTTGAGGGTGACTAAGCAATAACAGTTATTCCTGTTAATTTATGTGATTAACTGTTGCTATAATGTCTTAACACTGAATGACACGTTGTCGTCTAGTACGTTAGTAAATATAAAAAAAAACCAGTCTATTCGTCGAAAAGTTTTTTTAAAAAAAGTCAACCTGAAGAGGTACACTAAGTGTTCGAAACGCGCTGTTACCATATTAAACCTGTTTTGTGTAGAGACGTAATTTTTTAAATCCCCCCAATAGTTGTAATATGTAAAATAAATAAAAAAAAATGGCAGTTTATTCCTAGAACAGTGGTAATAATTAATAACAACAGAATATAATATTAAAGTTAATTATGATATTGTTGTTACCTTTTTGGTTGTACTGGAAAATGATGAGAAGTCGGGTGATATGCTGATGTTAGTGATACTTGATCTGGGGTTAGAAGAAGTGGAGGTCGATCTGTGGAGGACTTGGTGCTGGGTAGTGGGTGATCTCGAGAGAGATGCGAACAGTCTGGCCAGGTCTGCTTGTGACGGCTGGACCCACTCGAAAGACGCTTGGCTGACCATGTGCCAAGGAGGAGGCACTTTGGTGTCCACTATCAAGTCTCCCACGGCTACTTTTCTTTGGTAGACCATTCTTCTAAAACAAAAAAAAAAACATGGGCTACTGACCAACACCTGCTCTCAATAGCAGGTTCAGTAGGACTAATGGCCGGAGTATCACCTGAGTGCTCTTAAAATACTATCGCTACCACGGGGACGAGGCTTCCAAGCCCATGGGTGATTTTAGTTTCCACCTTCTTCATTTACATAACTTACTTTCCTCTCTTTATCTCATTTGAGGATATCACCCATGTCTCGTCATGCGGACGAACTCGTGGTGGCTGTGGTTTCTTACGCAGGTTGATTACACACAAATGATCGTATATGATGTGTCGCTGTGTGAGAAGCAGTACCTTCTCGGGTTTCTCGGGTAGTTGCCTGCATAGCAACTAGGGGAGCTAGAGCCCCGACCTTTACCAGTGGGTATGGATTCTTATTGGGAAGATTTCTTGTAACCGGTACCTACCTTTTAGGTAGGGCCGACCCGGGTTTAAGGTCATTTTCCCCTTCGGGGGAGACGACCCAGGTCACAGGTCAGTATGACGCCGTAATGTTGATATTCACCATGATTTGATGATCAAACCACAATAAGAGTTGGGTTTTCAGTTGGGTTTTTGACTCTGACGAAGACCGCTTGTTACGGTTGAAAGATCTTAGTCTTGTTTTCCCATTTCTTATTGTGGTTTGATCATTGATTGTTATTTCACGTGTTTATGTGAAATCTTTTTATCGATGATTTGAAAATGGAATCCATAGATAGCTACATCACTCGACTTACTACCAATGAAGACAACAAACTACCTACCCATTCAAACCTCCTTGTACAAACTCTAAATCCTGTCACCAACCTTCCTCAACCTCACTGAATAATTACTTCATCCAGTGACTATCTGACTACCTTTCCAGTTCATGACTAAAAGCATTGAAAACTATGACTAACAAGACCACATGACCGCGAATACGACATCATTACTGTACAGACTAACTTAATATCCGACATGAATTACTGACACTCCATGTTATAGTAGCACAGTAAGCAAGCAGTAGAAGGCCTCTGGTCTGGAACTGCTAGTTACGACGTGCACTATAGTGCGCGGTCGTATATTCGTTGGTCGTTGGTAGACCAGTATGTAGTCCTAAAACCATTCAGCTAGTACCTGCTGGCCAAACAAACAAAAAACATGTGAAATCATCGGGGAGCAATAAGGGCCACTGACCTTACCTGCAGCTGAGCAGGTTCAGTAGAACCTCGGTCCGGAGTTTTATCCGAAACTTTTAAAATAAGTCGGTACTACGATCCATAGACCCCCCAATAGACTCCTTGGTGATCATAGACCCCCAGGGGGTCCACATGGACCCCTTTGAGAATAGCTGAGCTAGACAATAGGCCCTCACCTGTACTATTAGGAATACTTCTGTACTGGTACTCACCCTAGCGGTGAGCCCTGGCCAGAGAAATTGGCTCATTTATGTTTAGCACCCATTTTTGAAATAGGCGAGCAACATTACCTGTTGATTCTATATTGGGAGTCCTACAGTTTGCCTAACCCAAGTGTATTTAGTGTACAAGTCCCTGACAGCGTACAGGCTTGGGGCCGACGTTTTAACATCCTCTCTAAGGGACGACGTGCTCAGATGTTCTCCCTTCCCACGTGAATAAATCAAGGGCCACGTGGGGATCGAACCCCGAACCTCCCAGTTGAGAGGCGAGCACCTATCTTCTGGACTACCATCTTTGTTTGCTTGTTTTCCAAAGCCCATACTTCTAAGGTTTTTAATCTTTTAGTCCTGTTCCAGGGGCGGAAATTGTGCTCATTTATTATTTTAGCACACATTTTTGAAATAGGCGAGCAACATTACCTGTTGATTCTATATTGGGAGTCCTACAGTTTACCTAACCCAAGTGTATTTAGTGAACGAGTCCCTGACAGCGTACAGGCTTGGGGCCGACGTGCTCAGATGTTCTCCCTTCCCACGTGAATAAATCAAGGACCACATGGGGATCGAACCCCAAACCTCCCAGTTGGGAGGCGAGCACGTGTCTTCTAGACTACCCTCTTTGTTTGCTTGTTTTCCAACGCCTACACGTATAATGATTTCACCTTTTAGTGCTGTTCTAGGAGCGGAAATTGTGGCTCATTTATTATTTAGCACCCATTATATTAATAGATGAGATACATCTATTAACTCCTATTAACATTCACCAACAATAAACAAAAGATTAGAATCTTTCATAGTTATATTCAAATTTGTTATTCATTTTCTTTTAAGTACACCTTAAAAAATATAAGCATTTTACGATGGAAATACGATCCTAAACGGACAAATATACTTCAATGTACATAAAGAAACATAGAGAATTTAAAAGCACACACTTACAGTCTCTAATTTTTGGTTTGAACTGTCACGTCAGGTTAGGTTGCAGTGGTAGCCCCATGAGGGAACACACATAGGCCGAGCATTGGCCCTTTGTGATACCACACATAAAGATTGATTCTACATAGAAGTCCTAAAATTTGTTTAACTCAAATGTATTCAGAGTAGGTGCTTTAAAGAGTATCTGCTGTAGTACAGGGTCGGGAACAACAACTTAACGTCCTCTCCGATGGATGACGTGCAGATTTCTTCATGCCACCACGTAGGAGAGTGGGTATTGAACCCCTAACCTCCTAGTTTAGAGGCAAGCATGTGTCTTCTGGACTACCCTCTTTGTTTGCTTGTTTTCCAACGGCCATACTTGTAAGGTTTTTAATCTTTTAGTACTGTTCCAGGGGCGGATATTGTGGGCCATTTATTATTTTAGCACCCTGGGTGTGCCAGATTACCTGTTGATTGTATTAGTCCTACAGTTTGCCTAACCCAAGTGTATTTAGTGTACGTGTCCCTGACAGCGTACAGGCTTCGGGCCGACGTTTTAACATCCTCTCCAAGGGACGACGTGCTCATATGTTCTCCCTTCCCACGTGAATAAATCAAGGGCCACGTGGGGATCGAACCCCGAACCTCCCAGTTGAGAGGCGAGTACCTGTCTTCTGGACTACCATCTTTGTTTGCTTGTTTTCAAACGCCCATACTTATAAGGTTTTTATTCTTTTAGAACTGTTCTAGGGGCGGAAATTGTGGCTCATTTATTATTTTAGTACCCATTTTTGTAATGGGTAGCCATTTGATTCTATATTAGGAGTCCTACAGTTTGCCTAACCCAAGTGTATTTAGTGTACGAGTCCCTGACAGCTTACAGGCTTGGGACCGACGTTTTAACATCCTCTCCAAGGGACGACGTGCTCAGATGTTCTCCCTTCCCATGTGAATAAATCAAGGGCCACGTGGGGATCGAACCCCGAACCTCCCGGTTGAGAGGCGAGCACCTATCTTCTAGACTACCCTCTTTGTTTGCTTGTTTTCAAACACCCATACTTATAAGGCTTTTATCTTTTAGTGATGTTTTCGGGGCAGAAATTGTGGCCCATTTATATTTAGCACCCATTTTTGAAATAGGCGAGCAACATTACCTGTTGATTCTATATTGCGAGTCCTACAGTTTGCCTAACCCAAGTGTATTTAGTATACGAGTCTCTGACAGCGTACAGGCTTGGGGCCGACGTTTTAACATCCTCTCCAGGGGACGACGTGCACAGATGTATTCATCTTACTCATTTATGACAGTTAAATCGAGAATTAGAGACAGTAAACATGTATACTTATTTATTGTTTGGAAGTATAGCTCTGTTTTCGTAACAGATGTTCAAACCTACTATTTCTGTTTCAATCCCTGTATAATTAAATGCATTCAAGCTATTACGTCATCAACAGATGGTTTACCATAAATATATTGACTTGTCTATGCTATTATATCATATATAATGAAGTATTAAACTATAATGACA
Source organism: Hermatobates lingyangjiaoensis (assembly GCA_026182355.1). Lineage (NCBI taxonomy): Eukaryota > Metazoa > Arthropoda > Insecta > Hemiptera > Hermatobatidae > Hermatobates > Hermatobates lingyangjiaoensis. The sequence goes on from JAPFBL010000716.1 coordinate 21,141, forward strand.
TTTGTAATTAATCCTGATAAGAGTTATCAGTGAGTTAACTGAAGTCGTGATGGAGCAAGTTAACTAGCGATGACGTAGGGCTGATAAGAAACAAAAGAGGTTTGAAATAGTAGCAATAAGTAACGATGGAACTCTCTCTCTCTCCGACCGTGACATTGTCTCAGCGGATTGACACGAGTACTCATAGAAATCGTACAGACAAAATAGTGACATTAGCCGATTAGCTATTCTAGAGGCTTTTTATATCAAAGAAAAGAATCCTAGTCTCAAAATCCAAAGTTCCGACCTTAATGCTATCCCCTAGTAATAAGAATTTCCACAATAGCTACAAATTAATTAGAAAGATATGATCAAGTTGGTTTGGAAATAATTCAGAGTTTATCACCCTCTGGACAGGACGTTATTTCGCTAAGTTGACTTGTCAAACCTGCTGACTTTTATTTATAATCTTTAGTTTATCTAAAATTTTGTTTCAAAATTGTTTCAACAATTGCTTATATAAATTTAAATTTGTTTCATTAAATGTTTAATTAAATTTACCTGAAGATGACTTATATACTGTTGGAAGCTCGTGTATATATGTATATATATATATCACTTAATAAAAAGAAACACGATCCAAACTGGATGCAATACGAGTTCAAAATCAAGAAGAGTAACACACAGAGTAAGGAAACACACTTACAGACTCAAATTTTCGGGCAATTTCGGGTAACCGTCTTTTCTAACCCGGTTACTTATCGTTCGTCTACAACGTGTTTGGTCTCTCTTTCTCTTTTCTCCTGAAGATGGATTACCCGAAAATTAGAGACTATAAGTTTGTGTTTTTAATTTCCCTATGTTTCTTTATGTACATTGAAGTATATATATATATATATATATATATATATATATATATATTATATATATAAAGATTTCATATAAACACGTGAAATAACAATCAATGATCAAACCACAATATGAAATAGGAAAACAAGACAAAGATCATTCAACCTTAACAAGCGGTCTTCGTCAGATTCAAAAAACCAACTAAAGTTTAATTGGGTTTTTGACTCTGACGAAGACCGCTTGTTACGGTTGAAAGATTTTAGTCTTGTTTTACAATTTCTAATTGTGGTTTGATCAGTGATATATATATATATACATATATGTATATTTCACTTAATAAAAAGAAACACGATCCAAACTGGACGCAATACGAGTTCAAAATCAAGAAGAGTAACACACACAGAGTAGGGAAACACACTTGCAGACTCAAATTTTCGGGCAATTTCGGGTAACCGTCTTTTGTAACCCGGTTACTTATCGTTCGTCTACAACGTGTTTGGTCTCTCTTTCTCTTTTCTCCTGAAGATGGATTACCCGAAAATTAGAGACTATAAGTTTGTGTTTTTAATTTCCCTATGTTTCTTTATGTACATTGAAGTATATATATAATATATATTATATATATATATATATATATATAAAGATTTCATATAAACACGTGAAATAACAATCAATGATCAAACCACAATATGAAATAGGAAAACAAGACAAAGATCATTCAACCTTAACAAGCGGTCTTCGTCAGATTCAAAAAACCAACTAAAGTTTAATTGGGTTTTTGACTCTGACGAAGACCGCTTGTTACGGTTGAAAGATTTTAGTCTTGTTTTACAATTTCTAATTGTGGTTTGATCAGTGATATATATATATATAATATATTATATTTCATTAATAAAAAGAAACACGATCCAAACTGGACGCAATACGAGTTCAAAATCAAGATTTAGAGTAACACCACAGAGTAGGGAAAACACTTGCAGACTCAAATTTTCGGGCAATTTCAAGGGTAACCGTTCTTTTCTAACCCGGTTACCTTATCGTTCGTCTACAACGTGTTTGGTCTCTCTTTCTCTTTTCTCTGAAGATGGATTACCCGAAAATTAGAGACTATAAGTTTGTGTTTTTAATTTCCCTATGTTTCTTTATGTACATTGAAGTATATATATTATATATATTTATATATATTATATATATATAAAGATTTCATATAAACACGTGAAATAACAATCAATGGTCAAACCACAATAGAAATAGAAAACAAGACAAAGATCATTCAACCTTAACAAGCGGTCTTCGTCAGATTCAAAAAACCAACTAAAGTTTAATTGGGTTTTTGACTCTGACGAAGACCGCTTGTTACGGTTGAAAGATCTTAGTCTTGTTTTATAATTTCTTAATGTGGTTTGATCATTGATATATATATATATATATATGTATATTCATTAATATAAAAGAAACGATCCAAACTGGCGATACGATTAAAATCAAGAGAGCAACACACACAGAGTAAGGCGAAACACACTTGCAGACTCAAATTTTCGGGCAACTTTCGGGTAACCGTCTTTTGAACCCGGTTACTTATCGTTCGCTACAAACGTGTTTGGTCTCTCTTTCTCTTTTCTCCTGAAGATGGATTACCCGAAAATTAGAGACTATAAGTTTGTGTTTTTAATTTCCCTATGTTTCTTTATGTACATTGAAGTATATATATATATATATAAAAATTTCACATAAACACGTGAAATAACAATCAATGGTCAAACCACAATAAGAAATAGTAAAACAAGACTAAGATCATTCAACCTTAACAAGCGGTCTTCGTCAGATTCAGAAACCCAACTAAAGTTTAATTGGGTTTTTGACTCTGACGAAGACCGCTTGTTACGGTTGAAAGATCTTAGTCTTGTTTTATTATTTCTTATAGTGGTTTGATCATTGATATATATATATATATATATATATATATGAGTTCGAGATTAACAAAGAGCAACACACAAAGAAGCGAAACCCACTTACAGACTCAAATTTTCGGGTAATCCGTCTTCAGGAGAAAAGAGAATGGGAGACCAAGCACGTTGTAGGCGCAACAAAGAGAATGGTCTCCGATTCTCTTTTCTCCTGAAGACGGATTACCCGAAAATTTGAGTCTGTAAGTGTGTTTCCCTACTTTGTGTGTTGCTCTTTGTTAATCTCGAACTCGTAATGTGTCCAGTTTGGATCGTATTTCATTTTATCAGTGAATATATATATATATATATATATATATATATATATTATTAAAATAAGCAGCAGCTTCTGCATTGACCAGTTTCTTGTTGACACTCTCTACTTTTCGTATCACTTTGCGGTGAGACTCTGGTAGCTTCCAAAGAAGGTTAGCAAAAGACATTAACACACACAATAAACATAGGTCAAACACGAAAAACTAAATCTTAATCACTGTATTAATCACTAAATTAACAAACTAAATAAAAATGCGTACAAGCTTTCGGCTCTCATTGGCCATCTTCAGGTCAATGCAGAAGCTGCTGCTTATTTTAATAACATATGCTTAAGGGAAGACCTGCTGCCTTTGTACACATATATATATATATATATATATGTATGCTATAATGCCAGATTAGATATTGAAAAAGACGAGCCAATCCCTGTTGCGTATCATTTTGGACACTTCTTAAGTAGGAACTGCGAGCCCTCCCCTGGAGTGAAGGCTGAGGTGGCCAAGCGGACGGAGTGTGCGAAGGAGAAAGGTGTCTCACGAAAAAACACCCACAACCAATAAGAAGTGTCCAAAATGATACGCAACGATTGGCTCGTCTTTTTCAATATATATATATATATATATATTGTGTGTGTGTGTGTGTGTGTGTGTGTGTGTGTGTGTGTGTGTGTGTGTGTGTGTGTGTGTGTGTGTGTGTGTGTGTGTGTGTGTGTGTGTGTGTGTGTGTGTGTGTGTGTGTGTGTGTGTGTGTGTGTGTGTACCCCCCTGGTACACACACACACACACACACACGTGTTATTACGCCACTGGTTGTTAGCAACAATTATATAACTAATCACCTCCTTCGTAGTAATACGTTTATCACTCTGCTGTTGGTGCAGTTTTTCAGCACCCTATTGTTTCAGCTTGTAGAACAGTTTCAGAAAGCACTAAAGCTGATAACACCGTTATCAAGTTCGATGTCCCCTTACACTCTGATAACTAGCATTTCACCCAACACACTGTAGCAAACCAACTATTTGAAATCATCACTTCTCTGGAATACCCTTTATTGAGCGGTAATTCTTAACTGTTTTACAACTATATTACCCAGTCCATACCTGTGCTGAGGGGGGTCAGGCTAGCTCAGTGGTTACGTGCTTGCCTCTGATCTGATAGGACCAGGGTTCGATCCTCACCTGGGCCCTCGATTTATTCACGCGGGAGGTGAATAAATCTGAGCACGTCGTCCTTCGGAGAAGGACGTTAAACCGTCGGTCCCGAGCCTGTACGATGTCAGGTACTCGTTAAAGATCTCTACTCTAAATACATTTGAGTTAGGCAAAATTTAGGACTACCACTGTAGAATCAATCTTCATTGTGGTATGGTTGCCACTGCAACCTAACCTAACCTACCTGTGCTGACCTCTATACGCACCAAGCCACTATTTCAGACCATATCCTTTTTAAATCAAGTCAGATTGGTTTTGTTCGATTTACCCTTTAGCCGTCCCATGACCACATACATGGTGACGCCCAAGGTGGACCATTCGGAGGCGGGCAACTCGATGCTATACGCGCAACAGTATTTTTACATCGCGAAACGGTTACACTGGGTACGAATGATATTTCGTAGCAAAAAAGGAAGATCCCATGTAACATTACTAAGCTTAAGTTAGTCTTACGTCTAATTCATTATATACTAATGCCAAAGATGACACATTACTATTAACATAATTACTACTATTACAACGTAATTAATCATAAGGTAGTTCAACCAATCTATACCACAATCAATGCACTGGCGTCACAAAGGGGGGAGGGGGGGGGGTCGACCTACCCCGGGCGGCAAGTGCCACGAGGTGGTATTTCTACGGGGTAGAAATAAAAAAAAATGAAAATAAAACGCCAGAAAAAAAACTGCAATTTTATACTAAAATTAGTTTTTAAGGTCATAATTGTTGTTATTATTTTTGTAATACTGTTTTATAAACGTATTACACCGTATTAGCCTCTGCTGTAAGAAGACTGAGCCTCTTCAGTATTGTAAGAAGACCTTTACTGAAGCAGCACCAATATTCTATTAGACGGGAAGATGAAAAGAGTGCCTTGTACTTGCATGTAAGGAACAAAAATCATTTAATAAATTGGAGCGAAGCAAAAGAATAATTTTTGTGGCTTCAGAAAGAAAGAGAAATATTATTGAAAGTGCCTTCATAAAGAACTTCTAGGGAAATTTAATAAACAATAGTCCTGGATTGTACAAACTGGATGAAATATTGACAAAAGAAATAAGTAAGAAAATTAAGATCCTTTCAATTTTAGGAACTTTAAATTTAGACAGGGATGCCAGCAATCCTGAAGACATCAATCAACCAGGTTAACTTGCTAATATACTTGTTGTTTGGTTCATGTAGCTCTCTGATGATGTTTTGACGAAAGGCCTTAGAGCATTATTTGTAATATTATTTGTTTTATTGTGGTGTTTAATTTCATATATTCTATCAAGAGTTATTGTTTATTATTAATCTTTCATATATATATGTGTATGTGTGTCTGTATGTTTTAGTAAGCGTGCTCTCACTTCGTGCAGTACTCACTCTTTCCCACAAGTCCACGATATATATATATATATATATGTGTGTGTGGGGGTGTGTATGTGTGTGTGTATGTTTTGCGTAAGAGTGCTCTCACTTCGTGCAGTACTCACTCTTTCCCACAAGTCTACGATATATATGTGTGTGTGGGGGTGTGTATGTGTGTGTGTATATTTTGCGTAAGAGTGCTCTCACTTCGTGCAGTACTCACTCTTTCCCACAAGTCCACGATATATATGTGTGTGTGGGGGTGTGTATGTGTGTGTGTATGTTTTGCGTAAGAGTGCTCTCACTTCGTGCAGTACTCACTCTTTCCCACAAGTCCACGATATATATGTGTGTGTGGGGGTGTGTATGTGTGTGTGTATGTTTTGCGTAAGAGTGCTCTCACTTCGTGCAGTACTCACTCTTTCCCACAAGTCTACGATATATATATGTGTGTGGGGGTGTGTATGTGTGTGTGTATGTTTTGCGTAAGAGTGCTCTCACTTCGTGCAGTACTCACTCTTTCCCACAAGTCTACGATATATATGTGTGTGTGGGGGTGTGTATGTGTGTGTGTATATTTTGCGTAAGAGTGCTCTCACTTCGTGCAGTACTCACTCTTTCCCACAAGTCCACGATATATATGTGTGTGTGGGGGTGTGTATGTGTGTGTGTATGTTTTGCGTAAGAGTGCTCTCACTTCGTGCAGTACTCACTCTTTCCCACAAGTCCACGATATATATGTGTGTGTGGGGGTGTGTATGTGCGTGTGTATGTTTTGCGTAAGAGTGCTCTCACTTCGTGCAGTACTCACTCTTTCCCACAAGTCTACGATATATATATGTGTGTGGGGGTGTGTATGTGTGTGTGTATGTTTTGCGTAAGAGTGCTCTCACTTCGTGCAGTACTCATTCTTTCCCACAAGTCTACGATATATATATGTGTGTGGGGGGGTGTGTATGTGTGTGTGTATGTTTTGCGTAAGAGTGCTCTCACTTCGTGCAGTACTCACTCTTTCCCACAAGTCCACGATATATATGTGTGTGTGGGGGTGTGTATGTGTGTGTGTATGTTTTGCGTAAGAGTGCTCTCACTTCGTGCAGTACTAACTCTTTCCCACAAGTCCACGATATATATGTGTGTGTGGGGGTGTGTATGTGTGTGTGTATGTTTTGCGTAAGAGTGCTCTCACTTCGTGCAGTACTCATTCTTTCCCACAAGTCCACGATATATATATGTGTGTGGGGGGTGTGTATGTGTGTGTGTATGTTTTGCGTAAGAGTGCTCTCACTTCGTGCAGTACTCATTCTTTCCCACAAGTCTACGATATATATATATGTGTGGGGGTGTGTATGTGTGTGTGTATGTTTTGCGTAAGAGTGCTCTCACTTCGTGCAGTACTCACTCTTTCCCATAAGTCTACGATATATATATGTGTGTGGGGGTGTGTATGTGTGTGTGTATGTTTTGCGTAAGAGTGCTCTCACTTTGTGCAGTACTCACTCTTTCCCACAAGTCCACGATATATATGTGTGTGTGGGGGTGTATGTGTGTGTGTATGTTTTGCGTAAGCGTGCTCTCACTTCGTGCAGTACTCACTCTTTCCCACAAGTCCACGATATATATGTGTGTGTGGGGGTGTGTATGTGTGTGTGTATGTTTTGCGTAAGAGTGCTCTCACTTCGTGCAGTACTCACTCTTTCCCACAAGTCCACGATATATATGTGTGTGTGGGGGTGTGTATGTGTGTGTGTGTATGTTTTGCGTAAGAGTGCTCTCACTTCGTGCAGTACTCACTCTTTCCCACAAGTCCACGATATATATATGTGTGTGGGGGTGTGTATGTGTGTGTGTATGTTTTGCGTAAGAGTGCTCTCACTTCGTGCAGTACTCACTCTTTCCCACAAGTCCACGATATATATGTGTGTGTGGGGGTGTGTATGTGTGTGTGTATGTTTTGCGTAAGAGTGCTCTCACTTCGTGCAGTACTCACTCTTTCCCGCAAGTCCACGATATATATGTGTGTGTGGGGGTGTGTATGTGTGTGTGTATGTTTTGCGTAAGAGTGCTCTCACTTCGTGCAGTACTCACTCTTTCCCACAAGTCCACGATATATATATGTGTGTGTATGTTTTTCGTAAGAGTGCTCTCACTTCGTGCAGTACTCACTCTTTCCCACAAGTCCACGATATATATGTGTGTGTGGGGGTGTGTATGTGTGTGTGTATGTTTTGCGTAAGAGTGCTCTCACTTCGTGCAGTACTCACTCTTTCCCACAAGTCCACGATATATATATGTGTGTGGGGGTGTGTATGTGTGTGTGTATGTTTTGCGTAAGAGTGCTCTCACTTCGTGCAGTACTCACTCTTTCCCACAAGTCCACGATATATATATGTGTGTGGGGGGTGTGTATGTGTGTGTGTGTGTTTTGCGTAAGAGTGCTCTCACTTCGTGCAGTACTCACTCTTTCCCACAAATCCACGATATATATATATATATATATATATATATATATATATATAATAAATTCAAAACGAAGGAAACACACAGAAAGACACAGACATAACTCACATCGATATTTTGACCATCGTCGTCATCAGGAGGTGCGAAGAGCGAAGAGTCCCGCAGGAAGACAGGGCGGTACTTGCTCTTCGCACCTCCTGATGACGACGATGGTCGAAATATCGATGTGAGTTATGTCTGTGTCTTTCTGTGTGTTTCCTTCGTTTTGAATTTATTTTATTTTAAAAATTTCCGCTGGACCTTTTCTTTCAATTGTAAATATATATATATATATATATATTTCAATTTGTATATATTTTCAATTTCAATAATATATATTTTTTCTTTCAATTGTATATATATATATATATATATATATATATATATATATATATATATATATATATATATATATATATATATATGAATGGGAAAACAAGACTAAGATCTTTCAACCGTAACAAGCGGTCTTCGTCAGAGTCAAAAACCCAACTTCAGTTGGGTTTTTGACTCTGACGAAGACCGCTTGTTACGGTTGACAGATCTTAGTCTTGTTTTCCCATTCTTATTGTGGTTTAATCATTGATTGTTGTTTCACGTGTTTATTGTGAAATCTTTTTATATATATATATATATGTGTGTGTGTGTCTGTTTGTATGTGTGTGTATGTATGTTTTGAGTAAGCGTGCTCTCACTTCGTTTGCAGCACTCACTTTTCCCACAAGTCCACACGAGGCACACTCTCATTACTGCATTCCAAGTCCAATTCCATATCTCCTAATTGCCTTTTACAAATGACCCCTTTTCTTCTTATCACTTGCCTTACTGATAACACAAACCTCCTGTCACTCTTATATACAATACTTGCCCCATGACCTGTCAATCCTTCGTTTTATTTTTGACCTTATAATCGCCTCTATTTTTTGATTTCAACACCAGACTTTTCATTATTCTTAAATTAGTCGTTTTATTGATTCTTTTTTCAAGCCTTATCCAATGCGTTATGTGTTTCCTTTTCATTGTTTGTGTTCAATAGACTATTCTTTTTTGGCAGACTTAGATTCAAGCAAGATCGAGATATCTGCCATAGAATGCAACATGAAACAGTAAAACTGTGCTGCAAAACATCAAATCTGACACAGTCAGCAATCTGAAGAGTAAACAATTGAATAAATGCAAATTCAACGAAACTAATAACTTGAAGGAGTTTCTACTCTAAGTGAAGAATTTGGAGTCGAGTGTCAACATTTATTATTCAAGAGAGACTGAACAACCTCTCTACACAAGAAACCTGACGAATTCTCGGTTGTTGAAAAATGTTAACAATTCGCAGAAGAAATAATAGAGTAAATGCAAATTCAACGAAACTAATAACTTGAAGGAGTTTCTACTCTAAGTGAAGAAGTTAGAGTCGAGTGTTAACATTTATTATTCAATAGGAACTGAGCAACCTCTACACATCAAACCTGACGAATTCTCAGATGTTGGAAAATGTTAACAATTTGCAGAAGGAATAATAGAGTAAACGCAAATTCAACGAAACTAATAACTCGAAGAAGTCTCTACTCTAAGTGAAGAAGTTAGAGTCGAGTGTTAACATTTATTATTCAATAGGAACTGAGCAACCTCTACACATCAAACCTGACGAATTCTCAGATGTTAAAAAATGTTAACAATTTGGAGAAGAAATAATAGAGTAAATGCAAATTCAACAAAACGAATAACTCGAAGAAGTCTCTACTCTAAGTGAAGAAGTTAGAGTCGAGTGTTAACATTTATTATTCAATAGGAACTGAGCAACCTCTACACATCAAACCTGACGAATTCTCAGATGTTGGAAAATGTTAACAATTTGCAGAAGGAATAATAGAGTAAACGCAAATTCAACGAAACTAATAACTCGAAGAAGTCTCTACTCTAAGTGAAGAAGTTAGAGTCGAGTGTTAACATTTATTATTCAATAGGAACTGAGCAACCTCTACACATCAAACCTGACGAATTCTCAGATGTTGGAAAATGTTAACAATTTGCAGAAGGAATAATAGAGTAAATGCAAATTCAACGAAACTAATAACTTGAAAGAGTCTCTACTCTAAGTGAAGAATTTGGAGTCGAGTGTCAACATTTATTATTCAAGAGGGACTGAGCAACCTCTACACAACAAACCTGACGAATTCTCAGATGTTAAAAAATGTTAACAATCCGCAGAAGAAACAATAGAGTAAATGCAAATTCATCGAAACTAATAACTTGAAGGAGTCTCTACTCTAAGTGAAGAAGTTGGAGTCGAGTGTCAACATTTATTATTCAAGAGGGACTGAGCAACCTCTCTACACAAGAAACCTGACGAATTCTCAGATGTTGGAAAATGTTAACAATTTGCAGAAGGAATAATAGAGTAAATGCAAATTCAACGAAACTAATAACTTGAAAGAGTCTCTACTCTAAGTGAAGAATTTGGAGTCGAGTGTCAACATTTATTATTCAAGAGGGACTGAGCAACCTCCTACACAAGAAACCTGACGAATTCTCAGATGTTGAAAAATGTTAACAATTCGCAGAAGAAATAATAGAGTAAATGCAAATTCAACGAAACTAATAACTTGAAAGAGTCTCTACTCTAAGTGAAGAATTTGGAGTCGAGTGTCAACATTTATTATTCAAGAGGGACTGAGCAACCTCCCTACACAAGAAACCTGACGAATTCTCAGATGTTAAAAAATGTTAACAATCCGCAGAAGAAACAATAGAGTAAATGCAAATTCATCGAAACTAATAACTTGAAGGAGTCTCTACTCTAAGTGAAGAGTTTGGAGTCGAGTGTCAACATTTATTATTCAAGAGGGACTGAGCAACCTCTCTACACAAGAAACCTGACGAATTCTCAGATGTTGGAAAATGTTAACAATTCGCAGAAGAAATAATAGAGTAAATGCAAATTCAACGAAACTAATAACTCGAAGAAGTCTCTACTCTAAGTGAAGAAGTTGGAGTCGAGTGTCAACATTTATTATTCAAGAGGGACTGTGCAACCTCTCTACACAAGAAACCTGACGAATTCTCGGTTGTTGAAAAATGTTAACAATTCGCAGAAGAAATAATAGAGTAAATGCAAATTCAACGAAACTAATAACTAGAAGGAGTTTCTACTCTAAGTGAAGAAGTTGGACTCGAGTATCAACATTTATTATTCAAGAGGAACTGAGCAACCTCTACACATCAAACCTGACGAATTCTCAGATGTTAAAAAATGTTAAAAATTTGGAGAAGAAATAATAGAGTAAATGCAAATTCAACAAAACGAATAACTCGAAGGAGTCTTTACTCTAAGTGAAGAAGTTAGAGTCGAGTGTCAACATTTATTATTCAAGAGGGACTGAGCAACCTCAACACAACAAACGTGACGAATTCTCAGCTGTTAAAAAATGTTAACAATCCGGAGAAGAAACAATAGAGTAAACGCAAATTCAACAAAACGAATAACTCGAAGGAGTCTTTACTCTAAGTGAAGTGAAGTTAGAGTCCAGTGTCAACATTTATTATTCAAGAGGGACTGAGCAACCTCTACACAACAAACGTGACGAATTCTCAGATGTTAAAAAAAGTTAACAATCCGGAGAAGAAACAATAGAGTAAACGCAAATTCAACAAAACGAATAACTCGAAGGAGTCTTTACTCTAAGTGAAGAAGTTGGAGTCGAGTGTCAACATTTATTATTCAAGAGGGACTGAGCAACCTCTCTACACAAGAAACCTGACGAATTCTCAGATGTTGAAAAATGTTAAAAATTTGCAGAAGAAACAATAGAGTAAATGCAAATTCTCTATTGGTTCAGAGAGTTGGAGACCCAACCGTCTCTGAACCAGTGCGCTTGGTTTCCCTCTCTTATCTCTCCTGAAGACGGTTCAAACCAAAAATTAGAGACTGTAAGTGTGTTCTTTTGATATCTCTATGTTTCTTTGTCTATATTGAACCATATTTTCCGTTTTGGGATCGTATTTCCAAGGAAAAAGTGTATATATATAAATGAAAAAAGACAACATATAGAAGAAGCGAGAAAACTTACTGGATCGATATTTCGAACTGAAGTTCGTCGTCAGTAGAAGAGAGTAGAAGGGAAGAAGAAGAGGTACGTGCGTTCACTTGTACCGGCAGACAGCGACTCATAATTAATATATATATATATATATATATATATATATATAACAGATTCAATAATATATCGACCGTTTGATAGAATAGGTGTGTTCTCTAATCGGGGTTTGGTCAATTTTCGTTGGCAACGAGAGCTTGATTTTTTATCCTGGAAAATTGACCAAACCCCGATTAGAGAACACACACACACACACACACACACACACACACACACACACACATATATATATATATATATATATATATATATAACAGATTCAATAATATATTCGTTTGATAGAATAGGTGTGTTATTTAATCGGGATATGGTCACTATATTCGAGACTCCAACCGTCTCTGTACCAGTGCGCTTGGTTTTCCTTTCTTATCTCTCCTGAAGACGGTTCAACCGAAAATTGGAGACTGTAAGTATGTGTTTTTAATTTCTCTACGTTTCTTTATCTACATTTAACTATATATATATATATTATTAAAGTAGACGGCAGCTTCCGCATTTACGACTTTTTTTGCTCGTGTTTTCTAGTTTTCGAACTAGTTTTTTCTGGTAGGGAGTGATTTCGTGGAGGAGTTGTCCCAGAGACATCAAAGAAATAATTTTGTAGAAATAATTCACGAAATCACTCCCTACCAGAAAAAACTAGTTCGAAAACTAGAAAACACGAGCAAAAAAGTCGTAAATCCGGAAGCTGCCGTCTACTTTAATAAAATATGTTTACAAGAGAATCTGCTGCCAATATACACTAATATATATATATATATATATATACCTTCTTGATTGCTATAGAGTCTGTACTAAACTATAGATACAGAGAATGTACCAAGACGCTTGTATAGGTAATGACTAAATGTTAGATTCTTTGATATATTGCTGGTATTATTAATTGAGGAAATGTCTCTCGACTGGTATAGCTGGCGAGTCTCGCATTGCTTCAATGACATTTTCCAAGGCAACACACTGTTGACCCCAATATACACACAAGCATATGTTTTTTTTTTACATAATTTAGGGAAACTTAACATCTTATTGTTAAAACACAACTATTCCTTGACATACTTTTGTTAAAAGTTTCAAGTACAAGAAATGTATTCGAAATCATTTGAAAGTAATCAACAGCCAACTAAAGAATACCTTTGCCTTTGACTAGATTGTCGAAGAGATAACAGTCTAGACATAAGAGTATAAGACTTAAGATAAACATAATAGTCTAATGCAGTGCTTCTCAAACGGTGCGCCCGGGCGTATTGGTGCGCCCTGGAAGGTAGCCAGGTGCGCCCCAAGATAACGGAAGATTAAGTTTATATAACAGATTTATATTTTAGTTTTTGCACCATTTTAATTTATTCGAGAAAACACCAAGTATGTGGTTTTCAACTCTGAGTCAAGTCTCGGCCACTTCATATTTTGAACTGGAAGGTAAATTTCTTTAATCTTTAAGCATCAATGGATAATACTTGCTCTTTGCCTTTACTCGGGGATTTAAATCATTTTTACTAGCCCTCCCTCTCACTCACTCTGTCTATCTCTCTTTCTTTCTTTTTCTTAAAAAAAGCTATACATTTTAATTTCCAATAATTTTTCTCTTATCAAATCACAGGACTAAATTTTCTATATTAAAATCAGTGATGCGCCCCAACGTTTTGGTTTGGTTTCATAGGTGCGCCCTGAAGTAAAAAAAGTTTAAGAAACACTAGTCTAGACGAAAGTTTTGTCCGGTTAAGATTGTTGTTCCTTTAAATAATGTAAATTTCATTTTCTTAGTCAAAAAATTCTTACTTCTGCCTATGAAAAAGGTTTATAATAGAACCGAAACGTCGGCAATGAGAGTTTGATTATTGAACCTAGAAAATTTGACCGAATCCCGATTAGATATCAGATCTATTCTACCAAACGGTCGATATATTATTGTATCTGTATTGTATTGTATATAGATAACACACATAACTCTATATATATATATATATATATATATATAATATATATATATATATATATATATATATATGAATAATAATCAAAATAATACTTGATGTAATAGATGGATTAATTTACCACAATGAAACAAATTTGGAAACAATGCTCTAAGGCCTTTCGTGAAGACTTCTTCATCATTAAACACATTCAGGGTTACCAACAATTCTAGAAACTTCAATCAACCAGGTTAACAAGTATTTGTTATTTTTTTAGTTCACTTGCTCCCTGATGATGTGTTGACGAAAGGCCTTAGAGCATTGCTTCCAAATTTGTTTCATAGTGGTATATTAATCCATATATATATATATATATATATATATATATATATATATATATATATATATATATATATATATATATGATCAAACCACAATAAGAAATGGGAAAACAAGACTAAGATCTTTCAACCGTAACAAGCGGTCTTCGTCAGAGTCAAAAACCCAACTGACGAAGACCGCTTGTTACGGTTGAAAGATCTTAGTCTTGTTTTCCCATTTCTTATTGTGGTTTGATCATTGATTGTTGTTTCACGTGTTTATGTGAAATCTTTTATATATATATATATATATATATATATATATATATATAAACTTGCTACTGTCTTGTAGTATAACATCTTTTACTTGTAGTATAACTTTTGGATTTTTTTAAAAAAAAATATCAAAAAATCCAACCAGCAAATTAAAAATATATATATATATTTCACAAAGGAAAGAGAAGAATGGATAAAAACACACATCATTGGTAATGTCCATTCAGGCTACCAACGTTTCGGGAGAAAGTAACTTCCTTTCTTCTTTTTCGGGACGGTTTTCTTCGGGTCCTTAGGTGCACTTGTGGGTTGTTGGCCCTCCACTAGTCAGCGCTTTTGGACCCTCTGCGCTTCCGGAGGATGGTCTCCGGACTTTCTTCTCCTTAGTATCATACAGGAAGAAGAAAATCCCTGTATCTCTCTATCGGTGGTATTTTGTCCACTCCGGCAGAGCACCGCATACCGGAGTAATCAACACCGCTATTTACTCAAGGGGGTCGCCTGGTACCCTTGAGGCTCCGTTCATAATACAGTAACCCCTGTATCACCCATCCTTCGGCACGCATAACACCTTAGATTGGAGCTAAGATAAAAGGAGAGGATTTGGGGATTAGGAAAGATGTGAAACGAAGGTGGTCAGGCCCAGCCTGTGATCACCTTCTCCTCCTCTTTCGTTTGTCCCTGCATATAGCAGGTTAACAGGGTAGCTTCGCGAAGTCCGAAAGTCGGAGCTGAGCATTAGAGGCTATTAGAGGCGCTTAATCACTCCATTACTACCCTTAATTCTAAAGTAGTGCAATCAGTTATTATGTGGTATTTACTCATTGTAAGGTAAAAAGGTAATGAAATTGTCTGCACATATAAACATTTAATCTTATAAACAACGCGTTTCCAACACATAGTATTCTTCTTCAGGCATTAACTAAAAAAATACAATATCATCAGAGAGTTATCTATAGTACAAAGTAAAAATATTACAAAACATTAGTTATGTTATTTTTATTTTGTACTCTAGATAACTCTCTTACGATGTTGTATTTTGTAGTTAATGCCTGAAGAAGAACACTACGTGTTCAAAACGCGTTATTTATACCTTACGATGTTGTATTTTGTAGTTAATGCCTGAAGAAGAACACTACGTGTTCGAAACGCGTTATTTATACAATTAAATTTTTATATGTGGAGACCATTTCAATAGCTTTTTATTTTACAATAACAGATATAAATGTCTGAAACCTATTCAGAAATCTCCTGATAATGAACGTGTTAAAAAACTATAATAATATATTTAATACCTTCTGTGCTACGAACAAAACTTATAATGAAAAATATCTATAGAATAAAGACATAAAATTTAATATTATAATATATTTTACAAATAAGAAAGTTAAAATAGATTATAATACTGAAATATAAGGTATTTTATAATGGTATTATAATGTATTGTAATTATAATTATGATTAACGAAATATTTCGGTTTCAATAGTTTTTAAATAAAGAATAATTTAATTTTCAATTGTTGCTTACTTGTTAGTTGTTGAAATACTGCTGCCTCATATCCTTGAATTCACAAAACAATATTATTTCCTTTTCAAAGTTTTTTTTGGTTTTTGTTTTTTTTTCAAATTAACTTGAAACGACATACACAAGTCAAGTTCTGTTCCGTTACTGATAGAAATGATAATACGTTCTGGCATTCAGTAAGATAATGCAACTTGTAGAACATTGCAGCGCTCCTAGCGGACTTCCAAACAACTATAAAATGAAAACAATTATTACTTCATTGGTTTGTCAGCAAAAAAAAATATACGTTTTTTTTCCTGTTTTTTTTTTTAAACAAAATGTTTATTTTAAAAATATTTTTAGTTTTGATTAAAGATTATTGACTCATATATTTTATTTTAATAATAATTACATTTTATAATAGATGATATTCCTGTTTTATAATATTTCAACAGATCAACTATGATTGTTTATTTCGACGTTTAATACGACAGGTTAACAAAACAGTGTTGCCAAATTTATTAAACACTAGACGATCTCTGACCCTTTTGTGACACTTGGTATTAACAAATTATAGCAACCATTGTCAAAATAAATTCACTGAACTGTTATTGTTATTTCTTGTTATAAAAAGAAATATTATTGTATGGCCCCAAGCTTTTGATATAGTATTCTTAACATGATTCAAAACACATACACAGTAAGTATATTTAAAAAAACAAAAAATCATTTATTTCATGACATAAATAAATAAACACAAAAATTCAAGTTATATACGCATCTAAAGTAAATTTAAAACAAAAAACCTGTAAAATTGAAATGTTATATTTATTTTACCCAACATAAAATAACATTAATGAAAGATATGGTTTTTATAATATTACCTTCGAACATTCATGTCACGTCTCCAATCAAACTACAGTTGTTGAAATCCACAGACTATTTTTCTTTGAAAAATAATTTGTAATATAATAGTTAGTTTTTCTGTTTCAAAATTTATATTTCTGCCTCTGAAAAAGGTTTTAAATAAAGGTCGAAACCTTGGCAATGAGAGTTTAATTTGAACCTGAAAAACTGACCGAGTCCCTTAGTTTTGTATATATATATATATATATATATATATATATATATATATATAGGCTAACCTGACCTCCTAATGAGAAATACTATTAAATAATATTGTAGAAAGTCGAGGCGAGTATACAAGCTACTGGGCTACCCTGACCCCCTAATGAGAAATATTATTAAATAATATTGTAGATAGACGAGGCGAGTACGCAAGCCACTGGGCTACCTTGACCCCCTAACGAGAAATACTATTATATTGTAGAAAGTCGAAGCGAGTGTGCAAGCCACTGGACTACCATGACCCTCTAATACGATTTGTTATTATGTAATACAACTATAACAAAGCCAATAACAACAAAAGTAAAGATTATAATAATTTCAGGTCTCTATCTCCAAGGAAAATTGGTGAACAAACCTACAAACCAACAAAATGACGAACTTTATATATATATATATATATATATACAATTAAAAGAAACGGTCCAGCGGACTTTTTTTAAATAAAATAAATTCAAAACAAAGGAAACACACAGAAAGACACAGAGTCGCTGCCCTGTCTTCCTGCGGGACTCTTCACTATTCGCTCTTGACACCTCCTGATGACGACGATGGTCGAAATATCGATGTGAGTTATGTCTGTGTCTTTCTGTGTGTTTCCTTCGTTTTGAATTTATTGTATTTATATATATATATACTTTTTAGAGACGGTTGGAGACGCTTTCTAACAAGGCTAACCCCCCCCCCCCCCCATTCCTGCTGGTAAGGTAAAAAGTTAAGTATTAGGCAGCTTGTTTTTTCTGGATACCCGATTTGAGTACGCTGACCTGATACTGATGCGTGAAGCAAGTCTTGATGCGCGCCGTAGTATCGTGCAGGCCCGTCTCCGCGTGGTCACCTCGGATACTTTGGAGTAATCTAAAGTGGCTAAAGGGCAGCACGTTAAACTAGTCAGCCTGATTTGATTTTTGGTGGTTGTACGGCTGAAAGGCTTAGGAACACATATAAAGTTTAAACAGCTCTCTAACAAAGATAAATTATATTAAAATGATATAATGTTCGTCTTTCCTAACTCATATTTGACTGATTTCTTTCAGATGGTCTGGAGAAAAGACGACGGAATTGATCGACTACCTCAAAACGCTTTCGTAAAAAGCAGTCCACTTCGTCTTGACAACATAACCCCTGATGATTCCTGCTGATACAGCTGCACTGTTACCGCTCCATCAGTCATCTCATCATCAGACTATATAGACCACACTGTCCACAGTAAGTCAATTTCTGTCTTTATCTACATCAGGGATGCTCACACTTTTTCAGTATGCGAGCTGCTTATAAAATGACCAAGTTAAAATGATCTACCGACCCATAAAAGCGTATGTTATTCATATTAAATTATGTAATATAATACGCCAGTAACTGACTTGTAATATATTATTTTTGTTTACCAGCGATGTTAAAAGTAAATTTCTGGCTTGCGATAAGTAGAAAGCTGTAAGTTAATATATATATATATGATGGGATAAATAATGGGAGTGTCGAGTGATCAGGAAAAAGGATTCGATATGTAAGATACTGGATAGCCGATGAGTGCATTGTATTGGAAAGTAGTCGTATTCGAAGTATCGAATACGGGCTCTAATACGTATTCGATACGCGAGAGTACTGGATATGCCCATCACTACCCTGTACATCAATCAAGTGATGGAGTGGATGACAGGCTGACAGCCACCCTGTCGTCGTTACTATCATGTGCACGACGAACAGACAACTTTTTCTTTTTCAAAGTTATATGCGATCTATCACTATTGGCCTCGTAATCGACTGGTAGATCGCGATCGACGTATTGAACACCCCTGATCTACATAGTAGACTAGCCTACTCGTGACCCTTTGTGTCACTCAGAAATTATAGCAATAGGTATTGAAATTAATTCACTCAACATGATTGACAGAGGTAATTAGAATTATAACGTAGTGCAATCAGTTTTATGTGGTATTTACTCATTGTAGAGTAAAAAGCTAATGAAATGGTCTCCACATATAAAAATTTAATCGTATAAACAACGCGTTTCGAACACATAGTGTTCTTCTTCAAGAAGGAAGATTCTTAAATTTTTATATAAGGAGACCATTTCATTAGCTTTTTACCCTACAATAATTTGAATTGTTGTTTTTTGTTATTAAGGCACGGAAAGAGATTCTTATATGGCCCAAGAGCCAAGCTTTTGATATAGTATTCTTAACATGATTCAAGATATTATACGCAGTACAATCAATGATCAAACCACAAGAGGAAATGAGAAAAAACAAAGCGATCTTCCTGTTCGTCTTTGTTTCCCCAAACAACCCTTTCTGGACATTAGTCCTTTCCTGCGCTTTCACCCTTTTAAAATACCACTCTTTCCTCCCACTCTTCTCAACCCCTCACCAGATGTTCTCTGCATCTAGTGTTTAGTTGGGTTTTAGACTCTGACTTTAGACCGCTTGTTACGGTTGAAAGATCTTAGTCTTGTTTTCCCATTTTCTTATTCTAGTTTGATCATTGATTGTTATTTCACGTGTTTATGTGAAATCCTTATAGATATATATAAATTAATAATCAACAATAACTTTTGATGTAATATATTAATTAAACACGACAATAAACAAATATATATTAATTACAATGCTCTAAGGCCTTTTGTTATATCTTTCGCTACAAATGATGATGTTGTAAGGCCTTTCGTTACAACATTATCATTTGTAGCGAAAGATGTTGTAACGAAAGGCCTTAGAGCATTGTAATTAATATATATTTGTTTATTGTGGTGTTTAATTCATCATCCGAAAATTTGAGTTTGTAAGTGTGTCTCTTTCTCTGTGTGTTGCTTTTCTTCGTTTGTGAACTGTATATATATATATATATATATATATATATATATATATATATATATATATATTCGTAAATTTTGGCAGCAGTCCTTCTTTGACACACACATTATTGAAAATGACACCAAATTTAGCTGATACCTTTCTAGAAACTTGTTAAGAAACAGGTATCAGCTAAATTTGGTGTCATTTTCAATAATATATATAATATATATATATATATTATATATATATATCAAAGAGTGGACGCATCTACGTCTCCGTTCTTTCATTCCTTCTCCTTTTTATTTTCTTCTTCTCTCCTGAAGACGGCAAGACGCCGAAATGATCGAGATTCGTGAGTGTTAGACCTCTTTCTTGTGTTCTTTAGCTGTAACTTTAATTATATATATATATATATATATATATATATATATATATAAAGATTTCACATAAACACGTGAAACAACAATCAATGATCAAACCACAATAAGAAATGGGAAAACAAGACTAAGATCTTTCAACCGTAACAAGCGGTCTTCGTCAGAGTCAAAAACCCAACTGTGTGTGTGTGTGTGTGTGTATAAAAAGCTTTCACATAAACACGTGAAATAACAATCAACGATCAAACCAAAATAAGAAAATGGGAAAACAAGACTAAGATCTTTCAACCGTAAGAAGCGGTCTTCGTCAAAGTCAAAAACCCAACTCAGTTGGTTTTTGACTCTGACGAAGACCGCTTGTTACGGTTGAAAGATCTTAGTCTTGTTTTCCATTTCTTATTGTGGTTTGATCATATATATATATATATATACCTGGTCACCTTCTCCTCCTCTTTCTTTTCTTCCTGCGTATAGAAAGTTAACAGGGTAGCCTCGCAAAGGCTGAAAGTCGGATTTGATTGCTAGAGGATATTAGAGGCATATAATAACTCCATTACTACTCCTAACCTAGCTTAACCCTTGATACAGTCCTCTGCCCTGTGGTCTCTTTCTTATTGTATAGACTCTGACCAGGTTAATCTCATCTGTTTAATTCAACAACAAAGGAAAAGAGAGTCTCCTCCGAAGAGTCAATGACCGTCTACTAGACTTACTTACTGTCGAGGTTATTCACATATATATTTCAATCTACCGTTGTTTCTAAGTCAATGCTCTTTTGTACATGTGTCAAAAAGAGTTAGTAAATTTTCAATTAGATGTAAGTAAAAGACAGAGATACATTATCCCGCATATTCAAATGAGTAAACAGGTTGAAATCCAACACCAGTCTTCCCACTCACTCTAACACCTGCTAGTTTATTTACATCATGCGGGCTCCACTGTAAATATAAAAATAATGTGTTAGTCCAGGGGGCCAGGCTAGCTCAGTGGTTACGTGCTCACCTCTGAACTGATAGGATCGATCACCTTGCCCTCGATTTATTCACGCGGGAGGTGAATAAATCTGAGCACGTCGTCCCTCGGAGAAGGACAGTTAAACCGTCGGTCCTGAGCCTGTACGATGTCAGGTACTCATTAAAGATCCCTACTCTAAATACATTTGAGTTAGGCAAAATTTTAGGACTCCCACTGTAGAATCAATCTTCAATGTGTGGTTTCACAAAGGGCCAATGCTTGGCCTATGTGTGCTCCCATGTGGGACTGCCACTGCAACCTAACCTAACATGTGTTAGTCCACATAGCTATTAATATGATTGCAACTTTTAAATAACTTTCAATTTTCTGAGGAAAAGTTCAATTTTCTTACGAAATTTTCCCAGTATAATTGAAAATTGGGTTTTTTTGAGGAATTTGAAACTCCAAGGATTTGAATAAAACCGATGAGATGAACCTGATCAGAGTCTAGGGTTCATCCTAGGCAGAGTCTAGGCCAGTGATGGCGAACCTATGACACGCGAGTCAGTCTTGACACGCAGCATCATTTATGGTGATACGCATCTTCAAAATGTGTGACAAACATCCAAAATGTGTTATTAATAATTCTGTAAATAATAATTAGTACTTTGTTTCTTAAACCAAATGTGTATGTACAAGTATAAGAATATTGCGTAACAAGTATACATATTAAAAAATATTTAAACATATTATTTTAATATTTGTATTAATATAAAAATGGTAAATTTTGAAAACATACTGAATTCTAAATGCTCAAATGTTAAAATTGGTTTTTGTATTTTAAATGGCATGAAACAAATAATTAACTTACAAAAAAAATAATACTTATATTTCCTTCTTAGTTTTACTTTATCAATGTGTGACATGCCACAAAAATTATGTTTCGATTATTAAAAATTTTGACACACTGAACTCAAAAAGTTTGCCATCACTGAATCTAGGCAGAGTCTCCTGCGCGATGGTCCCTAGGGAGTCTCTAGAAGAGTTTTATCGTTAACTTTCTATTCTATCAATCAACTAATCTATCTTGAACCACAAAAATAGAAAAAAGTGTATTAGAGAAATCGAGAGATTCAGTAGAAAAGTTGTGAGATTAAAAGTAGGCATACAATTTAACAAGACATGCATAAACGAAGGTCTGCTCCCGAAATATAAAATGGAGAAAGTGTATTAGAGAAATCGAGAGACTCAGTAGAAAAGTTGTGAGATTAAAAGTAGGCATACAATTTAACAAGACATGCATAAACGAAGGTCTGCTCCCGAAATATAAAATGGAGAAAGTGTATTAGAGAAATCGAGAGATTCAGTAGAAAAGTTGTGAGATTAAAAGTAGGCATACAATTTAACAAGACATGCATAAACGAAGGTCTGCTCCCGAAATATAAAAATGGAGAAAGTGTATTAGAGAAATCGAGAGACTCAGTAGAAAAGTTGTGAGATTAAAAGTAGGCATACAATTTAACAAGACATGCATAAACGAAGGTCTGCTCCCGAAATATAAAATGGAGAAAGTGTATTAGAGAAATCGAGAGACTCAGTAGAAAAGTTGTGAGATTAAAAGTAGGCATACAATTTAACAAGACATGCATAAACGAAGGCCTGCTCCCGAAATATAAAATGGAGAAAGTGTATTAGAAAAATCGAAAGATTCAGTAGAAAAGTTGTAAAATTAAAAATAGGCATACAATTTTACTTTACTAAGAGAATACGTAAAGTTTTTATTCTCTATTTTCTCCAATGTTTTTACAACAGTGAACTTCTTATCACTCTGTTTTCTCTCCTGATGATGGTTGAAATAAAAAATTATAAACTGTTAAGCGTATGTTTGTTTTTATTTACTCGTTTTTTTTTTAAATTTTATTTGTTTAAAGTCACAACAATGTAAGTGTTACATTACCAGGGACACTGATAACTCAGATGTAGGAGGGAACACAGGAGGGAAGAAGCAATCCAGTGACTACACCTCTTGGCGTGGGTCTATTTACTCGTTTTGATTTTTTTTTTCATGATAAAAATATTTATGTAATTGAAAATATTTTGATACGAGACTATTGGATAAAATAAGGGATGAAAAAAAAACCGATCCCCTTGCGCAGTGGTTTCCACCCTTAAAAATATTTCATCCCCCCCCCCCCCCCAAATAAAGATTTCATAATTTTATGAATCATAAATAAAAATTGAATAATAAATTCAATTTTTATTCTCTCTTTTCTCCAACGTTTTTACAACATTGCACTTTTATTTCAATCTGTTATCTCTCCTGATGATGGTTCAAACCTAAAATTAGAAACTGTAAGTGTATATTTGTTTTTATTTACTCCTTTTTGATTTTGTTATTTTCAAAAATTAAAAGCTACCAACTATAAAAGATTTAAATTATATTGAATAGCTGGCTTTGACTTCGATTTGAGTATGTAAACTGGCTAATTACTAATACATTTTTTTCTCAATATACATTCATAGCAAACTTATAACAGAGTACAGGAGGCAGGAAAAGGATAACACTCACTCAGAAAAAAATTCGTATATATGTTATTTGACAAAGGGGAAGGAAAATGATCTTATTAAATACTAAGAAGGCATAAAATTCCCAGTATAATAATTCTATAAAAGATCAAAAATGTAAAAGATAATTCAAAATTGAAATCTTTCGTTTAGAGATTAATAAATGTAATTATCGTACATCTTTAATTATAAATCATCTTAAAACAACATTTTTTCTTCACTGTTTATGATGTTTTTCAGAGAAAAAAAGGGTATTTTCCTGTTTTAAATTTGAAAAGTTTACTTTAATAATCAATGTAGGAGGATGTCAAGTAAACGATGTAAGAAATTCACTGGCTATTTGAACAAAAGCCATGTTCTCTTGTAGGAGAATATTTCATATCAAGAAATGTTCACTTTGGTTTATCAAAAATGTTATTACTGCTTTAGTTATACTAATGAAATTATTTGCATCAGCTGTGTGATGTACCAAAATAAGCTTATATATTGATATGTTCTTCAATCACTATCTGTACTACCTCAGGAATGAAAGACTAATAATCATATTCCATTTAGATGTTTACATTATGCTTAAATGAGACGTTATGTGTTATATACTCAAGAAATTTGATATTAAGTTACTTATAGGAAAGTTGAGTCTAGGCCACTCCAAATTTTTTTTTCATGATAAAAGTATTTATGTAATTGAAAACATTTTGATACTATTAGATAAATTAAGGGATGGAAAAAAACTCCGATTCCTTAGCGCAGTGGTTGCTACCCTTAAAAATATTTAATAACCCCCCCCCCCCCCCCCAAATAAAGATTGCATAATATTAATTCAATTTTTATTCTCTCTATTCTCCACCGTTTTTACAACATTGCACTTTTATTTCAATCTGTTATCTCTCCTGATGATGGTTTAAACCAGTGTTTCCCAAACTTTTTCGAGTGACCTCCTCCTTGGGTCCATAAACCTATATCTCAACACTCTTGAATAATAATCAGATTCCTAGACTAAATAACCAAATGAGTAACATTTTCATAATTAAATTAAAATAATTACTAATCGAATATTTATTTAGAATCTAATAGATGTATTGTTTCATAGCATATTTATGCAAAAGAATTAATACACAACAAAAGAAACTTAGATGAGAATATACTTTTAACATAAAAATGAATTATCAAAACAAATAATTTTAAGAAACTAGTTTCTAGAAGTTTACATGTCGTGTTTTCACTTAAATTTAGAAATTATATTGCATGAATATTTTCAATTTATGGAAATAGAATCCTCGCTTCTTTTTGCATTAGCGCCCCCCCCCCCCCCCATATCAAAGCAACGCCCCCGGGGGGGCGGTACCGCCCACTTTGGAAAACACTGATTTAAACAAAAAATTAGAAACTGTAAGTGTATATTTGTTTTTATTTACTCCTTTTTGATTTTTTTTTTCATGATAAAACTATTTATGTAATTGAAAACATTTTGATACGAGACTAAGTTATTAATTCAATTACAGCTGTATTTAATCCTATGTTATTCCTAATAGATACGTGAAGATACACAATCTAGAGTCAAGGTAATGCTGGGTTTAAAGTTCAAAGGATGTCAGTGATAAGTAACAGATGTTAATTGCTTTCTCATAAATAACTTACTGGCATGAGGAAAGAGCATCAAGCAGAAATATCAACTAATTCAGAGATCAACATCAAAAGAAGCATAATCCAGTCACTTGGATGCTTTCATCATTCTATTTATAAGTAATTATGTAATTTAATATTTCATTTTGAAATAAATTAATGTAAAAAAATATTTATCAAAGGATGTTAAACTTAAAACCATATTATCAAATATTTTAATGGCACCATAATTCATTGATGGATGATAAGCTCATTATTTTCTTTTTTATTGTTTAAACCGATTCCTATAGCGGGTGATTACGTCAGTCGTTTATCAGCTTTTTGTTTCATATGGATATTAAACTTTAAACCCTTATATATATACTTTTCCGATGAAAATACGATTCGAAATGGACAAATACAGTTCAATGTACATAATGAAACATATAGAAATTAAAGTGTGTGTTTTTAATTTCTCTATGTTTCATTATGTACATTGAACTGTATATATATATATATATATATATATATATATACAGTTACATATATATATTACAGTTATGGGTTACTTGCCGTTGCGTCTACAACGTGCTTGGTCTCCCATTCATTTTTCTCCTGAAGACGGATTACCCGAAAATTTGAGTCTGTAAGTGTATTTCCCTACTCTGTGTGTTGCTCTTTGTTAATCTTGAACTCGTGTATATATATATAAAGATCTCACAAAACATTAGAATAACAATCAATGATCAAACCACAATAAGACAAAAGGAAAACAAGACTAAGATCTTTCAACTGTAACAAGCGGTCTTCGTCAGAGTCAGAAACCCCAAACTGAACCAGAGCCAAAAACTCAGTTGGGTTTTTGGCTCTGACGAAGACCGCTTGTTACGGTTGAAAGATCTTAGTCTTGTTTTCCCATTTTCTTATTGTGGTTTGATCATTTATATATATATGAGCCGCTTATTTTGAAAGTGGCCTAATTCCATTTATGTTAAAATCGAGATATTTAAGGGTTTGCGTTTTACAAAAATTAAAAATATTGTCATTTTATTTATCAACTAATTTTTGTTATAAAAATTCTTAGTAATTTTAAATAAATTTTGTACAATTTGCTGCAAAAGGTAAAGATAACGTAAAAATGTAATTATTTAAATAGCTAGCTAAATTTTTTTGGAAAATGGAATTAGACCACTTTCAAAATAAACGGCTAATATATATATATATATATATATATATATATATATATATATATATATATATATATATATATATACAATTAAAAGAAACGGTCTAGCTACTTTTTTAAATAAAATAAATTCAAAACGAAAGAAACACATAAAAAGACACATACCTAACTCACATCCATATTTCGACCATCGTCGTCATCAAGAGGTGTGAAGAGCGTGTATATATATATATATATATATATATATATATATAATAATAAATTCAAAACGAAGGAAACACACAGAAAGACACAGACATAACTCACATCAATATTTCGACCATCGTCGTCATCAGGAGGTGTGAAGAGTGAAGAGCGAAGAGTCCCGCAGGAAGGCAGGGCGGCGACTCTTCTTCCTGCGGGACTCTTCGCTCTTCGCTCTTCACACCTCCTGATGATGACGATGGTCGAAATATCGATGTGAGTTATGTCTGTGTCTTTCTGTATGTTTTTTCTTCGTTTTGAATTTATTTTATTTAAAAAAGTCCGCTACACCATTTCTTTTAATTGGTATATATATATATATATATATATATATATATAGTTCAATATAAACAAAGAAACATAGAGAAATCAGAAGAACACACTTACAGTCTCTAATTTTCGGTTTGAACCGTCTTCAGGAGAGATAAGATAGGGAAACCAAGCGCACTGGATCAGAGACGGTTGGAGACCAACAGTGTTGCCGTATGCGCGCCCGTTGGACATAACAGTCCTGTGTCTGTTATTTGTCCGTTTTGGATCGTATTTCCCACGAAAAAAAGTGTATATATATATATATATATATATATATATATATATGCTGTGGACACTTGCACGTCTCCGCAAATTCGTCCCTTCTCCTTTTTATTTTTCTCCTCCCGAAGACGGCAAGACAACAGACATGATAGAGAATCGTGAGTGTTAGTCCTCTTTTTTGTGTTTTCTAGTTGTAACTTTAATTATATATAAATATATATAAACTTTGTCTCCTTCTTGGAGTTTGGTCAGGGTTAATATACGTAATCACCTTTTTGCCAGCCTTCCGTCTTTATTATAATACATCCTCAGAGCTGTAAACAAACAAAAAAACAATGGAAATTTCTCATATCTACTTTACAATCATCATAATAAAATTCAAAAAAAACTTACTTACTCAAGGCTAGCTTCTAATACTGAACCAATAAAACCGTTATCTGGCGAAAACATGATTCCGTTTATTAACCCTGACCGAATTCCAAGCAGAAGAAAAAGTGTTTATAAGTAAATTGTGGTCAAGAAAATAATAACCTTATATATATATGACAAACACTTTTTCTTTTTCTCGGAGTTTGGTCAGGGTATATATATGGAATCACCTTTTTGCCAACGTTTCGTCTTTATTTCAAGACATCCTCAGGGCTATAAACTAACAAAAAAACAATAAACAATGGACATTTTTTCATTTCTACTTTAGAAACATCATAAACAAATTGAAAAAAGAACTTACTGAAGGCTGGGTTCTGTTACATTACAACAACCGTTAACTGTCATTACATGTGCTGTTCCAAGCGACATATTATTGAAACACTGTTTTTATTACAATCATATATATATACACATATATACATAACACATATTATAATATATATCTATTATAATATATATCCACTATAATATATATTTGTAATACAATTATAATACATTATTATTTTAAAAATCCATAAAAATATATAAACTAGATAACATTGCTTCTTTAACTATTTATGATGGATTTAATTACATTTTTAACTATTTAAAAAGGTGATTCCATATATTTACCCTGACCAAACTCCGAGAAAAAGTAAAGTGTTTGTTAATATTTTGTGGTCAAGAAAACAGTACCGTATATATATATATATATATATATATATATATTATATATATATATATATATATATATATTATTAAAAATTATGCCAATTTTAACTTTTGTTCTTTTCCGAGTTAATTTTTCAAGTTTTCTCACTATGGATTTCCACCTTTCTGGTAAAATATGTTTCTGGTAAACATGTTTGATTGAAGGTCTGCTCCCAAAATACACACACACACATATATATATATATATATATATATATATATATATATATATATATATATATATATAGTAGGTGTGTTCTCTAATCGGGGTTCAGTCAATTTTCCAGGATAAACAATTAAACTCTCGTTGCCAACGTTTCGGTTTTATTTAAAACCTTTTTCATAGGTAGAAGTAAGAATTTTTTAACTAAGAAAATGAAATTTACATTATTTAAAGGAACAACAATGTTAACCGGACAAAACCTTCGACTAGACTGAACAGTAGACTAGACAGTCTAGTCGAAGGTTTTGTCCGGTTAACATTGTTGTTCCTTTAAATAATGTAAATTTCATTTTCTTAGTTAAAAAATTCTTACTTCTGCCTATGAAAAAGGTATTAAATAAAACTGAAACGTTGGCAACGACAGTTTAATTTTTTATCTTTGAAAATTGACTGAACCCCGATTAGAGAACACACCTATTCTATCAAACGGTCGTTATATTATTGAATCTGTTATATATATATATGGACTAATTTACCACATAGAAACAATTTTGTAAAACAATGCTCCAAGGACTTTCGTCAACATATCGTCAGAGAGCAAGTGAACTAAAAAATAATAAATACTTGTTAACCTGGCTGATTGAAGTTTCCAGAATTGTTGGCAACCCTAAATGTGTTTAATGATGAAGAAGTCTTCGTCTGCTTAATTATTCCGCTAATCAAAACTTCATCCAATTTATAGAGTCCTAGGCTATTGTTCATCAACTTCTAAAAATTAGTCCATCTATTACATCAAGTGTTATTTTGATTATTATTTATATATATATATATATAATTAAAGTTACAGATAGAGAACACAAGAAAAAGGTCGAACACTCACGAATCTCGATAATTTCGGCGTCTTGATAATTTCTACTCTTCACCAGAGTAGAAAGATAGAAAATAAAAGGAGAAAGAATGAAGGAACGGAGACGTAAATGCGTCCACTGGCCGATGCAAACTCATATATATATATATATATTTCCCGACGACGACGGATGTCGAAATATCGAAGTCAGTTCTGTAGTGTCTTTCTGTGTTCTTTTCTCTGTGTTAAAGTGTACATATATGTAAGTAATGCCGGCCCGCGAGAGACGCCGGCCCGCGAGAGACTAGAGGGTTGAAGTCCGTATCAACATTGCCTCTCCTATAAACAGAAGGAGCTGACTAATAAACTCGATTCTTGTCTTCAATCACGTGCGAGCTAGTTTATTTAAATTCCTTTTTTTTAAAAACCTATTCATTACCCGGACACGCGTAACTGGTGCCGAAACCCGGGATCATTCGCCAACTGTTTAATAGTGTAGTGTTGTGTCCAGTGTAGAAACCAACATGACGAGTAAACAGACAACAGGAGCCGATGTTAGGCTCGCAGTGAAAATAGAACAAGCGAGAGTAGCAAAAGCAGGGTACCTGATGAACCTATTAGATTCGATAAAGAGGTTCGAGGGTGATGCTCGAGAGTTGGACTTGTTCATAGAGAGAATGGACTCCATCAACGAGCAGTTAGTCACAACTCAACTAGACCCAGCTACAGACAAGAACATCAAGACCTACTTCCTCGCCAGGGTCAGCCTTACGGTGATGCTGGAGTTAGGACTTACGTTTTGTGCGGAGTGGAGTGCGGTGCGAGCAGCCCTTAAGGACAGATATGCTGGAGCCGCAAAGCCTGTAGCTAGAAGTGCGCTAAAAATTTTTGAAATGCGGAAGGAGAATGGCGAGACCTGCGCTGAGTTCGGGCGCAGATTGGGGGATGTGACAAGGAAATTAACTATGAAGATAAATGAAAAGTGCACAGACAGTCAAGAAGCGAAATGGAGAACGACGATATATGAAGAGATAGCCAGTGAAATTCTCCTCAAGGCAGCTCCAGAACGAGTGAGAATGGCCCTCCGTATCATGAAGCCCACTAGTCTCGAGGAGACAATTAATGCCATCCGGAGGAAGAAATGGACCGAGAAGATAACGGTGTTATATACAGAGGAAGTCAGAAGGAGGATGGGCAGTTGTGACCAGGAGGAGAGTACCTCAGGATAGGCAATTCAGAGCAAGAGCCTATGAGGATCGAGGACAAGGGAGGTATTCACAGGAGAGGAAGCCACGGGGACGTTTTGAAGAGAGAAGATCTCAAGCCAGGAGGAACAGCTATGAGGCAGTGGGAGGCTACAAGCGAAGAGAGAAGCCAGTAAGAAGAGGATGTTGGGAGTGTGGTGAACTCGGTCACTTCGCGCGAGAGTGTCCGTATTTATATCGCAAGGAGAGACCACGAACGACACAGTATAGACCAACACCAAGAGATGAGCCCATGGAAGTTAACACAACCCGGCGGGAGAAGATGTGGGGCAGGAGAAGACAAAAAGGGGAAGGCTCTTCAGAGGACGGGAGCTCATCAGAGTCAACAGGGTCGGAGCAAGAGACATCGATAGAACGACACGAGCGCTGGTACGAGCGAGGGAAGTGGCCTTCACTGGAAGAGACTCGTGGTGGGAGGATCGCTAGTCGAGAGAAGAGGAAGAAGGATTGAAGGTTAGGCGAGAGGTATATAGGCGAGCAACAGAGGAATAGCATAAGAGGTAAGCTCCCTATATTTTTTTTTCCCAAATGGAAGACTAAGTGTTTGGTAGATACAGGGTCAGATAGCACAATTATGGACAATGAAGTGGCAAAAAGGATGGACAATTATTCAGGGCTGACACGTGCAACTGCACCTTGGTCACCATGGCAGGAAGGAAGAGCCTGGTAGGCGAATTACAGGTAGAGATGGGAGAATTAATAGGAGAGACCTTGGAGATGAAAGTGCATGTGACCCACTTAGAGACCAGAAATATGGAGTTATTCTAGGGTGCGACTTTTTGGAGAGAATCAATGCAAAACCTGAGTGTAAAAGAGGGAAGTGGGACATTAAACTAGGAAAAAGGAAATACTTCGTGGAAGGGAGAGTTAAACCAGGGAAGAGAATAACGGTAAACTGTGGAAAAGTGATACCAGGAGAACATCAGGTGAGTGAATTAATGAAAGAATTTGAAAAAGTATTCTATAGTGAAGGACAGAGGTTATCAGCTACAGGTAGGGTCAAACACCAAATAGAACTCCCTGAAGATACAGTTGTTTACGTGAAACCTAGAAGGTACCCACACCAATTGAAAAAGATAATGCAGGAGCAAATAAAGAAAATGCTGGACCAGGGCATAATACAGAGGTCTAAGTCGCAATTTTTGAGCCCTATTTGGCTGGTCCCGAAAAAGGTCGAGGAGGGTAAACCCCCTAAATACCGGTTGGTAGTAGATTTTAGAGAGTTAAATAAGTACACTAAGCTTGAAAGATACCCTCTGCCAAGGATAGAAGACATACTCGACCATATGGCAGGAGCAACTGTATTCAGTACATTCGACCTCAAGGCCGGGTATCACCAGATTAGGATGCACCCGAGAGATGTCGAGAAGACGGCCTTTACGTTCGATAGAGGCCACTTCGAATTTTTGAGGATGCCCTTTGGCCTAAAGAATGCGCCTTCCACGTTCCAACGCCTCATGGATGAACTGCTTGAAGGACTGGGAGAAGACTTTACGCAAATCTACATGGATGACATCATAGTGTTCAGTAAGTCAATAGAAGAGCATAAGGAACATGTTACAAGGGTGCTGAAAAGAATAAGGGACTTTGGCTTAAAGGTAGCGATGGATAAAACCCGCTTATATCAAAAAGAGGTTAGATTTATGGGGCACCTTATCTCAGGTGAAGGAGTAAGACCCGACCCTAAGAAGGTTGAAGCAATTGATCGATTACCCTATCCAAAGGGACCCAGAGACATCAGGGCTTTTCTAGGTATGATAGGTTTCTATAGAAGGTACGTAAAGGACTTTGCAGCAATCACGAACCCCTTGACGGACAGTTTAAAGAAAGGAAAGAAGTTTATACAAACAGAAGATCTAAGAGAAGCAGTGGAGCAGTGTAAGAAGGCGTTGCGGGGCCCGCTGTTGCTCCAATTTCCTGACCTAAACAAACCATTCATTGTAATGACAGATGCCAGTCAAGAAGCTATCGGGGGAGTCTTGATGCAGGAAACTATCCAGGGAGAGCGACCAATAGCCTACGCCAGCAGAAAATTATCACCAGCAGAAAAAAGGTATAGCACAATAGAAAGGGAAATGTTAGGCATAGTGTGGACTGTAGAACATTTCCGACCCTACCTTTTTGCGGCTGAGTTCACTATTAGAACAGATCATAGGCCCCTAATGTGGATCGGGAATTTAAAGGAGACGTCAGCCCGGATAGCAAAGTGGAAAGAAAGGATAGCTGCATACAACTTCAGGGTCCAGCACGTAAAGGGCGTTGATAATCAAGTAGCCGACTGTTTGTCCAGAAACGTCAACGTCATTACGAGAAGTAGTACGAGAGAGCCAAGTACCTCCAGGGACGTGCGAGAGTTCTTCGCCAACTGGACACCAGACGCACATGAAGACCAAGAACAACGAAATGGACCGGAAGCTGAGATTAGTCAGGATATAATAAACAACAAGAGAAATCAAATAATTATAAAAGACGACACAGAAGAAATAATAAACACCCAATTGCACAAATATGGCCACTTAAAAATAAATATTATTACAGGAGGAACGAAAGCGAACAACGAACAATTAAGTACAGTCATAAACCAACTAACAGTGCCAGGAAAGGTATACCATTTCTTTATAGAATCACAAGAACTTGAAAATAGACTACTCCGACTAATTCAGGAAAGAGAGCTGAGACAAGGAGCTCATTTCATAATCTGTAAGAACCAGGTAAAACGGTAGAAGACGAAGAGCAGCAGAAAGAGGTCATCCTAAATTATCACAGGGGAAAAACCAACCATCGTGGTGTCACAGAGACCCTTAAACTTACAGAGGTCGCATTACTGGCTCCAAATGGGCAAGAGGATAGCCCAAGTGATAAAAGGAAAATTGAAAAGGAAATATGAAAGATAATTGCCTCCATTATTACAAAGTCAGACGCCCGAGGACCCTTTGAGGAGTAGAAATTGAATATTTACAACGAGGAAACAATATTTAAAACAAAGAAACAAAATTAGCCTCAGCATGGCCACTAACAAGTAAATCAAGTGAAAGACAGAAGAGGCATTGCTGTGTATTTGGCCAGTTTGACTGCCCGAGAACGATTATATGGACAGAGGGCGAGAGTTAAAACGTTAAAATAAAAACCCTTTAAAAGTTCAATATAAACCCCATTGGTCACCGGGTCATCCAAGGTCCCACGGAGCAATAGAGAGACTCATAACATCTAACGGAACACTTGCAGTTATTGGTGATGCAAAAAAATAAAGGGTATGTGGAAGGCCAAGCTCCAGCAAAACGTAGTATTCACTGACCACAGAGCAACAATTTGAATTGCGGAAAAGGAAGCGGATCCACAAAGGTTACATAATAGAGTCAAAGCAGCAAAAGAAAGATGACCAAAATATAATCAAAGGAAAGCAGAAGAAGCAGTAGGGTTGATACAAAAGGGGATTCTATATAAACTGAATAGGCAGAAGCGAAGGAAATGAAATATAGGGTACGAAGTTGCAACGACCAGGTACAGAGACAGATATGGAGGATAGGAAGGACACCCTAACAAAAATAGTTCATTTTCAGGAATGGAGGGTGAGAAGAAAATCCCACAATGGTGGAACGATTAGTGTGTTTGTGTGTTTACCTTTTGTTAATTTTGTTTTTTTTGTTGTAAATAACATGGTTATTTTTGTTATTTCTGTTTTTAAAACAATGTTTTCTTTTGTGTGGGTCATTTTATTTTTAATGTTAAAAATTATATTCATTTCTTATGTTTGAGTCAAGTCTTGTTTTTTATTTTATAATAACTCAGACACTTGTACGGAGAGCATTGTTGTAAGGACTGGAGGGGGCATAATGCCGGCCCGCGAGAGACGCCGGCCCGCGAGAGACTAAGGGTTGAAGTCCGTACAACATTGCCTCTCCTATAAACAGAAGGAGCTGACTAATAAACTCGATTCTTGTCTTCAATCACGTGCGAGCTAGTTTATTTAAATTCCTTTTTTTTAAAAACCTATTCATTACCCGGACACGCGTAACTTTATATATATTATATAATATATATATATAAAAAGATTTCACATAAACATGAAACAACAATCAATGATCAAACCACAATAAAAATGGGGAAAACAAGACTAAGATCTTTCAACCTAACAAGCGGTCTTCGTCAGAGTCAAAAACCCAACTGATCAGTTGGGTTTTTGACTCTGACGAAGACCGCTTGTTACGGTTGAAAGATCTTAGTCTTGTTTTCCCATTTCTTATTGTGGTTTGATCATTCATATATATATATATATATATATATCAGTCGTTATCAGCCTTTGGAGCGATTCACTTCTTTTCCTGAAGACGAGGACATCGAAATATAGTAGTGAGTTCAGTGGTTTCCTTTCTATGTGTTCCTTTTTAAATTCTAGTTTATATATATATATTATAAATTTCGTTGTTTACATCGGCCAGTGGACGCATTTACTTCTCCGTTCCTTCATTCTTTCTCCTTTTTATTTTCTTTTTTTCTTCTTCCTGAAGACGGCTAGACGCCAAAATTATCCAGATTCGTGAGTGTTAGTCCTTTTTCTTGTGTTCTCTAGCTGTAACTTTAATTATATATATATATATATATATATATATATATTATATATATATATATATATATATTTTCGATGAAAATATGATCTGAAATGCAGAAATACAGTTCAATGTACATAAAGAAACATAGAGAATTTAAAAGCACACACTTACAGATGGAGACGGTCTCCAACTGTCTCTGAACCAGTTCGCTAGGTTTCCCTTTCCTATCTCTCCTGAAGACGGTTCAACCGAAAATTAGAGATTGTAAGTGTGTGTTCTTAATTTTTCTATGTTTCTTTATGTATATTGAACTATATATATATATATATATATTAACAAATTTTATATATATACATAACTTATAAACTAGTAATATACATCTGTATATATAGTGTATTACCAAATAAATGACAACAACTAGCATGTGTTTATTACGGTTGTATTCTCATACATAAGGGTCAGAGAGGGAAAAAGGAGGGAAATTTTTGTAGGGTGCGGTTGCAGGTTGTGTCGGGAAATTTCATTTTGTCCCTTTTATACAAGGGCGGGGTTAGTCCTCCCGTGAACATAGTAGGAGCGTGGTCAATGCTTAAACTAAATATTATAGTTTAAACTACAAATATATATATTAATAATATATTTGGCTAATATAACAAAATTTATTTTAAATTATTTATATAAAGTCAAATACATTTTTTTCTGTATTATTGTTTTGGATTCGCCTCGATTCGGAACTTGTCAGACCTAAAATCAACTTTTGTCTATTGAGGTATGTACTGCATATATAAAATATAATATATATATATTTATATATACTATTCTATGTAAACCGTTGAATATAATACATACATATTTGATTTTACTTATCATGTTTAAACCAAATCTTAAACATTGTCTGCAATTTTTTAGTATCTGAAAATTTTTGAATATTATATATATATATATATATATATAAGTTCTATTAAAACCTATGCCTATTTTTAATCTAACGTGTTTTCCAGTTAATTTTTCCAATCTTCCACCTCTGACTTCCAAAAGTTCGGTGCAAGAGAAGTAAGTTTTTGTCCCGAACTTTTCAACAGATTGGAAAAATTAACCCGAAAAGGCGTTACATTAGAAATAGGCATAGGTTTCGACAAAAATTTTATAAATGAAGGCCTGCTCACTAAATCCACTAATATATATATATATATATAAAACCACAATATGAAATGGGAAAAAAACAGAGAAGTATCCTTCAGCAACAACAAGCGGTCTTCGTCAGAGTCAAAAACCCAACTTTGAGGTTTGATCATATATATATATATATAATATATGATCAAACTACAAAACGAAGAGGGTTATAAAGACTAAGATATTTCAACCGTAACAAACGGTCTTCGTCAGAGTCAAAAACCCAACTTTGAGGTTTGATCATATATATTTATATATATGATCAAACTACAAAATGAAGAGGGTAAAAAAGACTAAGATCTTTCAACCGTAACAAGAGGTCTTCGTCAGAGTCAAAACACTAACTGGAAGGACTCCGTTACTTGTTATTTTGAAAGAACTTAGTCTTTTTTTCCCATTTCATATTGTGGATTGTTCATAGGCCTACAAAAAAAGAATAAAAAGAAATCACTTTGAAAAGAGTTTTAAAATATAACCGAAACGTCAGCAATGATAGCTTCATTTTTGAACCTAGAAAATTAACCCGATTAGATAACACACCTATTCTATCAAACGGTCGATATATTATTGAATCTGTTATATATATATAAATATATAAATTAATATTGATAAAAGTATCGACCGTGAAATACAAACAAAACTATAGTTTATTGGGACTCTGTCAGTTCTTCAGGTTCAAATTAAACTCCCATTGCGAACGTTTTGGTCTTTATTTAAAACTTTTTTCATAGGCAAAAGTAAAAATTTTGAAACAGAAAAACCAAGTATTACATTACAAATTATTTTAAAAAGAAAAATAGTATGTGGATTATAAGAACAACTGTAGTCTGAATGATCACGTGACACTTGTGTCTATATATATGATATAATAGATATATGATACAATATAAAGGAAAAAATGCCCAGATATTAACCTACAATCCAACAAAATGTTTGTTAGACCCACTTCCGAAAACTTTGATATTATATATATATATATATATATATATATATATATATATATATATATATATATAGTGCAATGTAAAAAAAAAACCTAGAGAAATTAAATACACACACTACAATCTCGTATATATATATATATATATATATATATATATATATATATATATATATATGATCAAACCACAATAAGAAATGGGAAAACAAGACTAAGATCATTTGGGTTTTTGACTCTGACGAAGACCGTTTGTTACAGTTGAAAGATCTTAGTCTTGTTTTCCCATTTCTTATTGTGGTTTGATCATTGATTGTTATTTCACGTGTTTATGTGAAAGCTTTTTATATATATATATATATATATATATATATATATATATATATTCTTTCAAAAGTAGAAAAAAACGATCCAAACTGGACGCAAATCAGTTCAAAAATGAAAAAAAGCAACACACAGAGAAAGAGACACACTTACAAATTCAAATTTTCGGATGATCCGTCTTCAGGAGAAAATAGAGTTGTTGACAAAGCACGCCTGAAACACAACGGCAGGAAACCCATTAGGGTTCCTTTAGAATTCAGGTTTCCTGCCGTTGTGTTTCTGGCGTGCTTGGCGGGCCACTCTATTTTTTCCTGAAGATGGATCTTCCGAAAATTTGAGTTTATAAGTGTGTCTCTTTCTCTGTGTCTTGCTTTTCTTTGTTTTTGAGCTGATATATATATATATAATATATATATATATATATATAGTTCACTTAATTAAACAAAACACGATCCAAACTGGACACAATACGTTTTCAAAATTCAAGAAGAGTTACACACAGTGTAAGGAAACACACTTACAGACTCAAATTTTCGGGTAATCCGTCTTCAGGAGAAAAGAGAAAGGGAGACCAAGCACGTTGTAGACGCAACGGCAAGTAACAAGTAACACAGAATATTTCAGTCTGTAAGTTTCCTTACTCTGTCGGTTACTCTTCTTGAATTTTGAACTCGTATATATATTCATCAATGATCAAACCACAATAAGAAAAGGGAAAACAAGACTAAGATCTTTCAACCGTAACAAGCGGTCTTCGTCAGAGTCAAAAACCCAACTGAACACTAGATGCAGAAAACATCTGGTGAGGAGTTGAGAAGAGTGGGAGGGAAGAGTGGTATTTTAAAAGGTTGAAAGCGCAGGAAAGGACTAATGTCCAGAAAGGAATGTTTGAGGAAACAAAGGAGTACAGTAAGAAAAAGTAAAAAACTATCCGCTAGCTGTCAACCCTCTTTGAAGAGGCTATTGCCCTCGTGACGAAAGTATCAAGTTTGAAGAGACCGTTACTAATGTTTATAATATTTGATCTATTAAATTTAATTAGAGACGATTCAATAATATTTTTTAACAACATTGATTTTTCATAGGTAATAAATTTAGCTCCTGTCCAATCAATATGATGATTTTCATTTTTTATATGCAATATAAAACCCTTCCCTCCCACTCTTCTCAACTCCTCACCAGATGTTTTCTGCATCTAGTGTTCAGTTGGGTTTTTGACTCTGACGAAGACCGCTTGTTAGGGTTGAAAGATCTTAGTCTTGTTTTCCCATTTCTTATTGTGGTTTGATCATTGATTGTTGTTTCACGTGTTTATGTGAAATCTTTATATATATATATATATATATATATATATATATATAAATTTAAATTACACAAAGCACGACACAGAAAAGAGAATACAAAGAAATTCGCGCTCCGTTCTTCGACGTGGGGAGATCTCTCTCACTTCGTCCTCTCTACTAGTCTACTCCCCTGATGACGAACAACAGTTCGAAATATTGAATTCTGTAAGTTTTCTTTGTATTCTCTTTTCTGTGTCGTGCTTTGTGTAATTTAAATTTTTATAGTCCTTGTGGACCGTTTCTTGTTTTTAGTATATATATATATATATATATATTATACAGGTGTGTTCTCTAATCGGGGTTTGGTCAATTTTCCAGGATAAAAAATCAAACTCTCGTTACCAAAGTTCAACTTTTTTTATTTGTAATGTTATCTTATTAGTCTAGTCGAAAGTTTTGTCCGGTTAATATTGTAGTTCCTTTAAATAATGTAAATTTCATTTTATTAGTTAAAAAATTCTTACTTCTGCCTATGAAAAAGGTTTTAAATAAAACTGAAACGTTGGCAACGAGAGTTTGATTTTTTATCCTGGAAAATTGACCGAACCCCGATCAGGGAAGACATCTATTCTATCAAACGGTCGATATATTATTGAATCTGTTATATATATATATATATATATATATATATATATATAATATATATATATATAGTGTTAAAGCTAACAGCAGCTTCTTCATTGACTGCTCTCTTGCTGATGTTTTGCAGTCTTATTACTGGTTTGCGGTTACTCTGAGGTATTTTCCTGAGTTCAGATATAGATGTGCAGGTACAGGTGATGAAGTCAACCACTAAAGACTATTTCAAACACTTTCTTGTCGGTGAAACATATACTATTATACAATACTCTATAAATAAGATTATACAGTATTGTATAATTAATTAAATATTGTGTAATTAATTAATTAAATTATACACGTTACTCCTTCTTTTCCTTATTGTTTGCCTATTCCGCTAAAATCAGTCTCAGGTTATTATTTGGATAGAACTCTGTTTTGAATAGTTCTCATTTCTTTCTTTACCTGATGATGACTAATGCATGTCGAAAGTTCCTGTTTTAATTTTAAATCACTTGTTAAACTTTAGTGTTAGTATATTGTTCAATAGTATTAATTTTAACAATATTAAAAAAAAATTTTTATTATTGTTAATGTTTCGCTTTTTAATCTGTACCTTCCTTCAACTTTTTATATGAACTTCTTTAAAAAAAAATACTTTTGACTTTTGCAGGAAAACTAGTTAGGAGATAACAACGAAAATACTAGCAAAAAAAAAAGAGGTCAATCCGTATGTTAATGTCTGCTTTACTGACTTTTACTGACTTCCTTGTAATTAGTAACTTACAATTAGGGGGGCTAGGCTAGCTCAGTGGTTACGTGCTCACCTCTGAACTGATAGGACCGGGGTTCGATCCTCACCTGGCCCTCGATTTATTCACGCGGGAGGTGAATAAATCTAAGCACGTCGTCCCTCGTTAAACCGTCGGTCCCGAGCCTGTACGATGTCAAGTACTCGTTAAAGATCCCTACTCTAAATACACTTGAGTTAGGCAAAATTTAGGACTCCCAGTGTAGAATCAATCTTCATTGTGTGGTATCACAAAGGGCCAATGCTTGGCCTACGTGTGTTCCCTTGTGGGACTGCCACTGCAACCTAACCTAACTTACAATTAGTGTTGCAAATAATTAATAAATCAATAATTACTTAATTGGTTAATAACTAATATTAACTGGTTATTGTGCGATATTAGTTCATTAGTATTTTTTTAAATTTTTTTATTTTTAAATTAAAAAAAAAAGCGTTTGAACCTATCCAAAGCATTGTATGTTAACTTAGAATAAAGAAGCGTGTCACTTATCGCTGTCTTATCATAGTCTGTAAGGCATTTTTATTTAACATTATAGTTAATTTCAATTTATCAGCTTTAATAATTGTTAAAGTAATATCGTTTTTTTTTAAGTTTAGCGTAGGAGTCAATAAAATGTTTAGATACACTAACAAACTTCGTTTTTTTTTTACGACCGCAAATAATTTTTTTTAAAAATATTAATTTATCAACATGTATAGTGCAGGAAAGGATAAATATTCGCAGAGGGATGTTTGGGGAAACAAAGGAGTACTGTAAGAAAATTGCCATAAGATTTATATTAGTCAAACTGGTAAATCATTAAAGACACGTGTAAAACAACACCAATACAACACAACGTAAGTAGACAGAAAAAAAAGTAGTACCTTATTCTTGCATATAAAAAATGAAAATCATCATATTGATTGGGCAGGAACTAAATTTATTACCTATGAAAAATCAATGTTGTTAAGAAATATTATTGAATCGTCTCTAATTAAATTTAATAGATCAAATATTATAAACATTAGTAACACTTGTCCTTTCTTGAGTGTTGCGTGTTCATTCTAACTAGACAGTTGTTATCTACAGACTAACTAGTTGAAATCTGCAGACTGTTTTTCTTTGTATAATAACCTCTAATTTAATAATTAGTTTTTTTGTATCAAAATTTCATACTTGTATCTATGAAAAAGGTTTTATATAAAAACCGAAAAGTTGGCAATGATAGTTTTATTTGAACCTTAACAACAGACTGAGTCCTGATAAACTTTAATTTTGTTTCTTTTTCACGGTCAATATATTTATCAATATATATTTATAATATATATATATTAGTGTAGTTGGGTTTTTGACTCTGACGAAGACCGCTTGTTACGGTTGAAAGATCTTAGTCTTGTTTTCCCATTTCTTATTGTGGTTTGATCATTAATTGTTGTTCCACGTGTTTATTTGAAATCTTTTTATATATTAGTGTATATTGGCAGTAGATTCTCTTATAAACATATTTTATTAAAGTAGACAGTAGCTTTCACATTTACGACTTTTTTGCTCGTGTTTTCTAGTTTTCTAACTAGTTTTTTCTGGTAGGGAGTGATTTCGTTAAGGAGTTGTCCCAGAGACATCAAAAGAAATAATATTAACCTCTAAATTTTAATGCTTGTAATGTCTGTTTAACCTTTGGAAAAATTGTTATTGAGTTAATTTAATCTGTTTGTACTATATACCTGATGATGATTTCCGGGAAAATCGCAAGCTTGTAAGTAATAAAAAAAAAATATATTATTGAGTAAGCTACAAAATTATTTCTTTGATGTCTCTGGGACAACTCCTTCACGAAATCACTCCCTACCAGAAAAAACTAGTTAGAAAACTAGAAAACACGAGCAAAAAGATCGTAAATGCTGAAGCTGCCGTCTACTTTAATAAAATATGTTTATATATATATATATATATATATTGTTAAAAGTAGCAGTAGCTTCTGCTCGCACGATTTTTGAGCTGGTACCCTCTATCCTACGGGTGATTTTACGATCGATCTTACGTTTGAAGTTTCCATATTAATTGTCCAAGGCACAACAATTCATACGAGCTTTCGACCATAATTAATTTCGTCATCATGATGTAAAATTTTTATATATACAGTGGTACCTCGGTTGTCGACCATAATTCGTTCGAGTTTGTTGGGCGAAAACCGATTTGTTCGAGAACTGAAACACTTTTTCCCCATTAGAAACAATCGTAAGTATTTTATTCCGTTTTACCCAAAAAAAAAATACCTAAAAAATTAAGAAAACGTTTATCTAAACAACATTAAAGACCTAAATGTATACATAATATAGAAT
Source organism: Hermatobates lingyangjiaoensis (assembly GCA_026182355.1). Taxonomy (NCBI): domain Eukaryota; kingdom Metazoa; phylum Arthropoda; class Insecta; order Hemiptera; family Hermatobatidae; genus Hermatobates; species Hermatobates lingyangjiaoensis. The sequence continues at coordinate 64,210 of JAPFBL010000716.1, forward strand.
AAACATAAAAAACAAGTAATAAAAACCATTTTGTATAATTTACATACCTTTTGAACAGGGGTGACGCTGCGTGCGTTTCGGCTCCACTCGACTATTTTCGGTTGCCAGCCCGAGTGTTCGAACACCGAAATTTGTTCGAATTCGGAAGCATTTTTAGCTTGAATTTTTTGGTCGAAAACCGAATTGTTCGAATAGTGAGGAGGTCGAAAACCTAGGTACCACTGTATATAAAAAAGAGAGAGAGAGAGAGAGAGAGTGAGAGAGAGAGAAGCCACCCACGAATACAATACATTAGATTTCAGAATTAAACACTTAAAAGAACTAACCAAACTTCAATTATTCTATAACCGTCTTCATAAGGAGAGAACTGACTGAGTTTCGGCATGTAACCAACTATTTTTCTCTGATATTGACGGATATTTATGAAATATTGAAAACATTTGTTACATCTTTCCGTTAACATACTCGCCTCTAAACTGATAGGACCGGGGTTCGATCCCCACCTGGCCTTCGATTTATTCATGCAGGAGGTGGTGGTGAATAAATCTGAGCACGTCGTCCCTTGGAAAAGGACGTTAAGCCGTTGGTCCCGAGCCTGTACGATGTCAGGTACTCATTAAAGATCCCTACTCCAATTCACTTGAGTTAGGCAAAATTTAGGACTTCCACTGTAGAATCAATCTCCATTGTGTGTTATCCTTTATGTGTGTTCCTTTATGGGACTACCACTGCAACCTAACCTGACGTATCTCTCCTGCAGACAATTCAATCACAAAATTAAAGACTGTAAGTGTGTGCTTTTAAATTCTCTATGTTTCTTTATGTACATATAATTATCTTTATAAAAAGATTTCACATAAACACGTGAAATAACAATCAATGATCAAACCACAATAAGAAATGGGAAAACAAGACTAAGATCTTTCAACCGTAACAAGCGGTCTTCGTCAGAGTCAAAAACCCAACTGGGGGTCAAAACCCATCCAGTTGGGTTTTTGACTCTGACGAAGACCGCTTGTTACGGTTGAAAGATCTTAGTTTAGTTTTCCCATTTCTTATTGTGGTTTGATCATTGATGAGTATATTTGTTGTTTCGGATCGTATTTTCATCGTAAAATTGCATATATTTTTTAAGGTCTACTTAAAAGAAAATGAATAACAAATTTGAGTATAACTATGAAAGATTCTAATCTTTTGTTTAGTGTTGGTGAATGTTAATAGGATTTTTTTTTTTGTTATCAAGATTATATTAAAGGGTTCTAGAGAAGATGAAATGAAAACGTCAACTAAGCTAGAAATCTGGCGATGAAAAAAGGGAAGTTATCGCTTTAGAAGACTTAATAGGAAGATAAGAGGACCTAAAGGCTTCTGATAGCCTTTATATTAAAACCTTAATCTGTCGTGAAGCGAGTCCTAATGGTGTTTACGAGCCAGGGAGAGAGGGGGGGGGGTTGTTATAAAGATGACTAAGTGTTTAGTATGTGTAATGTTTAGATGTAATGCTTTAGATGGGCTAATAAAGGAGAATGGAATAGTTTGTGGAGAGAAAGAGTGCTGTTTGTTATCGAGTTATGATAAGGTAAGGGGGGAAAAGGGTGGAGAATGATTATGTGTGGGAGTAGGGGAGGGGGAGGGGGTGTGTGAGATGGTATGAATGTGTGTGGGAGAGAGATAGAAGAGTGAAAGAGAGAGAGAGGGAGATAGACTGAGTGACATAGAGAGAGAGAGAAACAGGAAGTGTGAAAGAGAGAGAAAAATACAGAAGGAGAGAGGGAAAGAGATGTAGATAGAAAGAGAGAGAGGGAGAGATGCAGATATAGAGAGAGAGACAGAGTGAGAGAGAGTGAGAAAGAGAGAAGTAGAAAGAGTGTCAGTGAGAGGGAGATAGACTGAGTGACATAGAGACAGAGAAACAGAAAGAGTGAGAGAGAGGTACAGAGAGAGAGAGATGCAGATATAGAGAGAGACAGACAGAGTGAGAGAGAGAGAGAGACTGAGTGAGATAGAGAGAGAGAGAGAAGCAGGAAGTGTGAAAGAGAGAGGGAAAGAGATGTAGATAGAAAAAGAGAGAGAGATGCAGATATAGAGAGAAATAGACAGAGTGAGAGAGGGAGAGAGAGAAACAGAAAGAGAGAGAGAGAGAGAGAGAGAGAGAGCGAGAGAGAGAGAGAGAGAGAGAGAGAGAGAGAGAGAGAGAGAGAGAGAGAGAGATACAGAAAGAGAGAGGGAAAGAGAGAGGGAAAGAGATGTAGATAGAAAGAGAGAGGGAGAGGTACAGAGAGAGAGAGAGAGATGCATATATAAAGAGAGACAGAGAGAGTGAGAGAGAGAGAAGAGCAGAAAGAGTGTCAGTGAGAGGGAGATAGACTGAGTGACATTGAGACAGAGAAACAGAAAGAGTGAGTGAGAGAGAGAGAGAAAAGAGAAAGACACAGAAAGAGAGAGGGAAGAGGTATAGATAGAGAGAGAGACGAAAAGAGAGAGGGAATATATATATGTATAGAGAGAGAGATATGTAAGAAAGGAATGGGATTATTCAGAATGAGAAAAAGGAAAGAACCTGATATGAAAGAAAAATAAAAAATGAGAGAGAGAGAGAAAGAGAGAGAGAGAGAGAGAGAGATACTGATACAGAAAGAGAGAGAGAAGAGTGGGAGAGAGAGGCAGACACATAGAGTGAGGGATAGAGAGACGCAGAGAGAGTGAGGAGGGAGAGAGACAGAGATAGGGAGAGATTATTTTTTAAAGATACGGAGAGAGAGAGAGAGAAGAGAGAGAGAGAGAGAGAGAGAGACAGACAGACAGACAGACAGATAGAGAGAGAGAGAGAAATAGTAGTTGTGTGTGTGTGTGCGATCAGTGTTTTTTTGATTTAGTTTAGAGAAACATATGGTCGACTGGCAAACAGAAAGAATACATTAGAATAGAGTGAGAGTTTGAGAATGAGAGATGTGTGAAGAGTGAGTAACTGAATAATATGCAGTGAGAGATCAAACTTTATAGTATAAATACATATATGAATAATACATATATAAATACTATATGAAGAGAGATACAAACAACAAGAGACAAAAAGAAGAAACTGAAATGGAATCAGAATGAACGTGTGTGTGAAACAAGGAGAGAGAATGACCCAGTGAGAGTGTCTGAGAGTTGAATATACTGGATGTATGTAAGAGATAATCTAAATATGCTTACTTTATGGACTGTTACTACAACAGTGTAATGATTTGCAAATCCAAGTAACTTTTTGATTTTGTTTGAATACAATGAGATTACTGATAATCCAACTACAAGAAAGCTTGTATTTTTTTTTTCTGATATCAATTTTATATTAGATTTGACTTGTGAATATAAATCGGTTTGTTTGAACAATAAAAATAAAGCAATCTGAAAGGAAAATCAGTAAACAGCTGATAGATGACATTAGGGGGTGGAGGTACTGGTTATTGGGCGGGAAATGAGACGAGTCACGCAAGGAGTCTAGTCACTCTGCCGTGACATGTCACCACCCCTAGTCACGCGACACCACGTCTTCACACCTTCTCATATATATATATATATACATTATTGAAAATGACACCAAATTTAGCTGATACCTGATTCTTAACAAGTTTTTCAATATATATATATATATATATATATATATATATATATATATATATATATATATATGTGTGTGTGGTGTGTGTGTGTGTGTGTGTGTGTGTGTGTGTGTTTATATATATATATATATTAATTAAAAGTACTAACGAATTTGAAAATAATCAGGGATTGAACTTAATATTATCCTACGTTCCTGCATGCAGTTTTAATATTCTTGAGAAGCTCGTGGTCTGGTTGTTCAGGTTCGGCTTCTTTTCTCTTATGCACAGCGCTTCGAGAATGTGTAGCCTTCTCAGGTCATTTTCTTGATAAAGTAATGTGATATTTTTATTCAATTCTTCCCTGGTTAGCTTGAGGCTATGGGTGCTCTGCGTATGTTCTTTCGGGGCACCTGCAGTCAGGTGCATTGTTAATCTCCTGGATAATGTTGTTGCTGTAGAACCAATGTAGCATGATTTAAGGAACTCACAGTTTCCTATGGTACAATTGTATTGGTATACCACATTGGTCTTTTGCAAGAGTGGTTTTTGCAGTAACTTATTCTTGACTATTAAGTTTGTTGTGCAAAAACTTCTATAGTAAATTCTAATCTTCAGTTGGTCTCCAGAATTGTTGCACTTCGTATTGTTTTTAATAATGGTCTTCAGTATTCTTTCATCGGTTTTGTAATCATTGGAAAATTGGTTTCTATAGTAGACCGTTTGTATTGTACCTTGGGTGTGTGGCTGGTCCTTCGGGTGTTTGAATCTGGAAATATATTTGTGTAAGAGATTGTCGAAGTACCTATTGCTGTATCCATTGTTAATTAAAACTTGTTTTATCCTTTCTATTGCAATATTTAAAAGAAACCAATTTGAAGAAGTTTTGAAAGCTCGATGTATGAGTGCTCGTACTGTTCCATCTTTATACCTGTTAGGGCATTCACTCCGAGCGTTCAAATAGATTCCACCTTTTGTAGGTTTTACGTAAACTGATGTTGTATAGTGATCAATGTTTTCATTAATCGTGACATTCAGGAAGTTGATTGTTTTTTCCGTACAGAGTTCTATTGTGAACTTGAGGACAGAGATTGCTTCGAATGCATCTCTTAAGGTGTCGATGTGTTCTAAATTTGTGGCCACAATAAAACAGTCGTCGACATATCTACAATACAGGTTTGGTTTGCATATCGATTCTTGTGCAAGCACTAAATTCTCAATATGGCACATATAGAAGTTGGCGAAAGTAACACTTTATATATATATACATATATATAAACTCCAAAAATTGTTCTTGACCTCTTCTATTCTATTCTATGTTTTGTTATTGAGGGCTAGGTCAAATAAAAGAAAATAAACTCCTTCCTGGCCGACGTTTCGATGTATTTGTACATCATCTTCATGATATTATATGATATTATATGATATTTGACAAAGGGGAAGGAAAATGACCTTATTAAATACGAAGAAGTCATAAAATTCCCAGTATAATAATTCTATAAAAAACCAAAAATGTAAAAGATAATTCAAAATTGAAATCTTTCGTTGGAGATTAATAAATGTAATTATCGTACATCTTTAATTATAAATCACCTTAAAACAACATTTTCTTTGCTGTTTATGATGTTTTTCAGAGAAAAAAAGGGTATTTTCCTGTTTTAAATTTGAAAATTTTATTTCATATTCAATGTGGAAGGATGTCAAGTAAACGATGTAAGAAATCCACTGGCTATTTGAACAATAGCCATGTTCTCTTGTAGGAGAATATTTCGTATCAAGAAATGTTCACATGGGTTTTTCAAAAATGTTATTACTGCTGTAGTTATACTAATGAAATTATTTCCATCTACTGTGTGATGTACAAAAATAAGCTTATATATGGATATGTCCTTCAATCATTATCTCTACTACCTCAGGAATGAAGGACTAATAATCATAACCCATTTAGAGTTTACGTTATGCTTAAATGAGACGTTATGTATTATATACCCAAGAAATTTGATATTAAGTTACATATAGTAAAGTTGAGTGTAGGCCACACCAGATTTTTTTTTATTTTTTACTGCAATTAGAGTTGAATATCTTTTTTATATTTTTTTAATTTTTAATTGTACATTTCTGGACCCCGCGAAAACTGAACCCGCGAAAACTGAACCGCGAACTAGCGAGGGATTATTGTATATTTAGAGTAGGAATCTATAACGAGTATCTGACATCGTACAGGGTCGGAACCGACGGTCTTAAACTTCGCCTAACACAAATATATGTATAGTGTAGGCATCTTTAACAAGTACCTGACATCGTACAGACGCGGGACCGACGGGAGTCCTAAATTTTACTTAACTCAAGTGTATATTTAGAGTAGGGTTCTTGAACAAGTACCTGACATCGTACAGACTCGGGACCGACGGGAGTCCTAAATTTTACTTAACTCAAGTGTATATTTAGAGTAGGGATCTTGGACAAGTACCTGACATCGTACAGACTCGGGACCGACGGGAGTCCTAAATTTTACTTAACTCAAGTGTATATTTAGAGTAGGGATCTTGAACAAGTAACTATTCCTTTACTGTCCTAAATTTTACTTAACTCAAGTGTATATTTAGAGTAGGGATCTTGAACAAGTACCTGACATCGTACAGACTCGGGACCGACGGGAGTCCTAAATTTTACTTAACTCAAGCGTATATTTAGAGTAGGGATCTTGAACAAGTACCTGACATCGTACAGATCGGGACCGAGGAGTCCTAAATTTTTTAACTCAAGTGTATATTTAGAGTAGGATCTGACAAGTACCTGACATCGTACAGACTCGGACCGCGGAGTCTAAATTTTACTAACTCAAGTGTATATTAGAGTAGATCTTGAACAAGTACCTGACATCGTACGACTCGGACCGCGGGAGTCCTAAATTTACTTAACTAGTGTATATTGAGTAGGGATCTTGAACAAGTACTGACATCGTACAGACTCGGGACCGACGGAGTCCTAAATTTACTAACTCAAGTATATTTAGAGTAGGATCTTGACAAGTACTGCACGTAGCTCGGACGACGGAGTCCTAAATTTACTTAACTCAAGTGTATTTTAGAGTAGGATCTTGACAGTACACTGTCCTGGCACGGTCCTAAATTTTACTTACTCAAGTGTATATTTAGAGTAGGATCTTACAAGTACTGAACTACTGGCACGGTCCTAATTTACTTAACTCAATGATATTTAGAGTAGGATCTTAACAAGTACCTGCTGTGACGGTCCTAAATTTTACTTAACTCAAGTGTATTTAGAGTAGGGATCTTAACAAGTACCTGACATCGTACAGACTCGGGACGACGGGATCCTAAATTTTACTTAACCAAGTGTATATTTAGAGTAGGGATCTTAACAAGTACCTGACATCGTCAGACTCGGGACCGACGGGAGTCCTAAATTTTACTTAACTCAAGTTATATTTAGAGTAGGGATCTTGAACAATACCTACATCGTACAGACTCGGGACCGACGGGAGTCCTAAATTTTACTTAACTCAAGTGTATATTTAGAGTAGGGATCTTGAACAAGTACCTGCATCGTACAGACTCGGACCGCGGTCCTAAATTTTCTTAATCAGTAATTTAGAAGGATTAACAGTCTCTGGCGCGTCTAAATTTCTTAATCAATGTATATTATGGTTAATCTTCTACAGACCGGACAGAGTCTAATTTTTAACCAGGTATTTAGATAGGCTTACATCTAGGCGCAATTTCTAATTGGTAACTCGGCGGTCAATTTTAAATTTGGTAACGGCGCAATTTCTAACAATATATTTAGGTAGGATCTTTAACAAGTACCTGACATCGTACAGACGTCGGGACCGACGGGAGTCCTAAATTTTACTTAACTCAAGTGTATATTTAGAGTAGGGATCTTGAACAAGTACCTGACATCGTACAGACTCGGGACCGACGGGAGTCCTAAATTTTACTTAACTCAAGTGTATATTTAGAGTAGGGATCTTGAACAAGTACCTGACATCGTACAGACTCGGGACCGACGGGAGTCCTAAATTTTACTTAACTCAAGTGTATATTTAGAGTAGGGATCTTGAACAAGTTTTTTTTTTTTTTTTTTTTTTTTTTTTTTTTAAAAAAAAAAAAAAAAAAAAAAAAAAAAAAAAGCGTATATTTAGAGTAGGGATCTTGAACAAGTACCTGACATCGTACAGACTCGGGACCGACGGGAGTCCTAAATTTTACTTAACTCAAGTTATATTTAGAGTAGGCATCTTGAACAAGTACCTGACATCGTACAGACTCGGGACCGACGGGAGTCCTAAATTTTACTTAACTCAAGTGTATATTTAGAGTAGGGATCTTGAACAAGTACCTGACATCGTACAGACTCGGGACCGACGGGAGTCCTAAATTTTACTTAACTCAAGTGTATATTTAGAGTAGGGATCTTGAACAAGTACCTGACATCGTACAGACTCGGGACCGACGGGAGTCCTAAATTTTACTTAACTCAAGTGTATATTTAGAGTAGGGATCTTGAACAAGTACCTGACATCGTACAGACTCGGACCGACGGAGTCCTAAATTTTACTTAACTCAAGTGTATATTTAGAGTAGGGATCTTGAACAAGTACCTGACATCGTCAGACTCGGGACCGACGGGAGTCCTAAATTTTTTAACATTTTAGGACTTACAAACTCTTAGCAATTTTATCAGTATATTTAGAGTAGGGATCTTGAACAAGTACCTGACATCGTACAGACTCGGGACCGACGGGAGTCCTAAATTTTACTTAACTCAAGTGTATATTTAGAGTAGGGATCTTGAACAAGTACCTGACATCGTACAGACTCGGGACCGACGGGAGTCCTAAATTTTACTTAACTCAAGTGTATATTTAGAGTAGGGATCTTGAACAAGTACCTGACATCGTACAGACTCGGGACCGACGGGAGTCCTAAATTTTACTTAACTCAAGTGTATATTTAGAGTAGGGATCTTGAACAAGTACCTGACATCGTACAGACTCGGGACCGACGGGAGTCCTAAATTTTACTTAACTCAAGTGTATATTTAGAGTAGGGATCTTGAACAAGTACCTGACATCGTACAGACTCGGGACCGACGGGAGTCCTAAATTTTACTTAACTCAAGTGTATATTTAGAGTAGGGATCTTGAACAAGTACCTGACATCGTACAGACTCGGGACCGACGGCAGTCCTAAATTTTACTTAACTCAAGTGTATATTTAGAGTAGGGATCTTTAACAAGTACCTGACATCATACAGACTCGGGACCGACGGGAGTCCTAAATTTTACTTAACTCAAGTGTATATTTAGAGTAGGCATCTTGAACAAGTACCTGACATCGTACAGACTCGAGACCGACGGCAGTCCTAAATTTTACTTAACTCAAGTGTGTATTTAGAGTAGGGATCTTTAACAAGTACCTGACATCGTACAGACTCGGGACCGACGGGAGTCCTAAATTTTACTTAACTCAAGTGTATATTTAGAGTAGGGATCTTGAACAAGTACCTGACATCGTGCAGACTCGGGACCGACGGGAGTCCTAAATTTTACTTAACTCAAGTCTATATTTAGAGTAGGGATCTTGAACAAGTACCTGACATCGTACAGACTCGGGACCGACGGGAGTCCTAAATTTTACTTAACTCAAGTGTATATTTAGAGTAGGAATCTTGAACAAGTACCTGGCATCGTACAGACTCGGGACCGACGGTCTTAAAGTTCGATGTTGGCTAATGTCCATACCATGTTGAATACACCGGTTCTCTAAGATCTGAGCATTAGAAACGTTAATGTACGTGTTTTTCTTTTGTTTTCCTTTACATGGAAGCCTAAAATAATGGTAGTTTTTTTTCCAGTTTTGTGGTATAACACAAAGTGTTAGAAGTTATCAAGAAATATGCTTCTTTTAATTTTTATTAAGAAGAATATTTTTTGTTTAGTGGAACCTTGCTATTATTAAATTGTTATAAGATTTTTATTTTTTTTGTTATGTAGGGTCGTGGAAGCTTACCTCCGTGTTGTCCACCTCGGGTGTATCTCGGAGGTTTTGTTTGCCTCTATCCTAGGCTAGAGCTTGTAGCTCGTGAGATGCAGCAAAAGAGCTTTCATGTAAAAAAGGCATCAGTCTGTTTTGTTGTTGTTTTCAGTGATATGGCTGAATAAGCTGGGAGCACTAAATAATACTAAACCAGGTCTTAAACTTCGCCTAACACAAATATATATATATGGTGTAGGCATCTTTAATAAGTACCTGACATAGTGTACAGGCTCGGGACCGACGGGAGTCCTAAATTTCGCCTAATTCAAGTGTATAATTAGAGTAGGGATCTTTAACGAGTATCTGACATTGTATAGGCTCGGGACCAGGTTCGGAACCGACGGTCCTAAACATCGCCTAACACAAATATATATATAGTGTAGGCATCTTTAATAAGTACCTCACATCGTACATGCTCGGGACCGACGGAAGTCCTAAATTTTGCCTAATTCAAGTATATAATTAGAGTAGGGATCTTTAACGAGTATCTGACATTATACAGGCTCGGGACCGACGGTCTTAAACTTTGCCTAACACAAATATATATATATATATATATATATATATATATATATAAAGATTTCACATAAACACGTGAAACAACAATCAATGATCAAACCGCAATAAGAAATGGGAAAAACAAGACTAAGATCTTTCAACCGTAACAAGCGGTCTTCGTCAGAGTCAAAAACCCCCAGTTGGGTTTTTGACTCTGACGAAGACCGCTTGTTACGGTTGAAAGATCTTAGTCTTGTTTTCCCATTACTTATTGTGGTTTGATCATATATATATATATATATATATATAAATATATATATATATATATATATATTATATATATATATATATGTAGGCATCTTTATCAAGTACCTGACATCGTACAGGCTCTGGACCGACGGTCCTAAACTTTGCCTAACACAAATATATATACTGTAGGCATCTTTAATAAGTACCTGACATCGTACAGGCTTGGGACCGACGGGAGTTCTAAATTTTGCCTAACTCAAGTATATAATTAGAGTAGGGATCTTTAACAAGTATCTGACATCGTACAGGCTCGGGACCGGCGTTATGAGTTGGATCAAATAGTTTTAGAACTGGTGTTGTGCTAAACTCTGCATCCGGCCTGATTTTTATTTTCAAGGGTAGCGGATGGTTTATGAAAACTGTTTGAGTTCGCATTCAGCTGAGCTATTAGAAAGGAGATTAGCTGCTTCTATAAGGTGGGGTTTTTGTTTCTTCAATTAGAACTCGAGAAAGGGAAGATAGGAATGCAGACTGGTTGTAAAGGAGTCGTCAGTAAATTATATTGAATACAATACTACAATATTGATTACTGCTTCAAGATATCAGTAATCCATAATTTAACAGCAAACTTGAAAAAGAAGAATATTGTTTTAGAGTCAATTCATAGCCTCTTTGGCATACCGGGAAATAAAATGAAAAAATTCAATAATTACTAATTTATCTTGTTTTAAACATTAAACAAATCATTAAAACATGCAACATAGTATTACATTAAACATTAAAAATCTCTAGTGGCCTACACTCAACTTTGCTATAAGTCAACATAATATCAAACATCTTGACAACTTGAAAAATTAGCTTAAATTTAGTATTCGTTTTTTAATATAGAATGAAAGTCCAATTCTCATATTTCAATATTACTTAAAGATAATGCGATTCATAAACACAAGAATGATATTATCATTCTTGTATTGTTTTGCAAGTAGGTAGTGGACAGTAGACATTTTTATCCTAAGGCAACTCTATATGTCTTTGTGAGATCCATAATAATCTTTGGTAGGAGCAGTAGAAACTCAGAATGATGGGTATTCTTTTGAATTTTCCTTTTGTCTTTTAAAAGTTAAAGTACGATATACCTGTAGCGGCAACACTGACGCAAGTCAGTAAGAACCAGCTGTTCTTAAGAACCAGCTGTTGTCGCCATCTTTACCTTTTGAAATCGTTCTCTCCCTGGTTAGTCTATCAACTCGTCACGCTTTGTGTTTCTTCGCCGCCAACGAAACGATCTGGCCAGATCTAGCAGTGTGTTGTGAACTGTTTTATGAAATGTGTATCCTGTTACTGATGTAATGCAGTTTTGGAGGTATCGCTGTAAATATTATAAATATAGAGAGAAAATAAATATCCTTTTAAATACCTATAAATTTAACGAAACTGGGCTGTAACAATCATGGCGTTGTGTCGAAACTCACAATTGCCTGAACCTAACATCGTACAAGTTCATGACAGACAATTTAACATCCTCTTCAAAAGACGACTTGCTCAGATTTATTAAGCAGGTCAAGTAAATAAAAAAAAATCAAAGGCTAGAGAGTGAGTATCAAACTTCAGATCTAGCAAAATCAGAGGCAAGCAAGTTAACCACATAATCTTAGCCCCCTCACTCAACAAATACAAGAAAGTGTAAAAAAGACAGAATAAGTTTTAAAAATCTTAGAGAAAGTGAATGAAGAAACTTATTAAGTGAGACAAAGAAAGAGATAAGTAAGCAGTAAGAAGGAAAACTCTCTGAACTGAACTAATCGACGAAAAACAATCCATGCAGAAGAAACCTCCTCTAAGATGGGAGGACTTTAATACTGTTAGTAACTCCAGCCGGCCGTGTTTGAGCCTATGGAGAAAATCTGTAGCGGTCTACACTCAACTTTACTACAAGTGTACTCACTATAAGAAATAATATACAAGCTTTACTTTTATAACGGCAATAATTATTGTCAATTATAATTATAATTTATATATAACCAAGATACAGTTAATTTTTTAGATTCAAAATCAAAAGTTCGTTACCGACGTTTCGATTTTATTTTAAAACCTTCTTCACAGGCAGAAGTAAGAATTTTTTTTTGAATTATTAAATGAAATTTACGTTTTATAAAAGAACTATTTATGATTATCATTATTATAATTTTTGTTAAATATGATATATGTTATATATAATCTGACACACACACACACACACACACACACACACACACACACACACATACACACACACACACACACACACACACACACACACACACACATATATATATATATATATATATATATATGATCAAACCACAAAAAGAAATGGGAAAACAAGACTAAGATCTTTCAACCGTAACAAGCGGTCTTCGTCAGAGTCAAAAACCCATCAAAGATCTTAGTCTTGTTTTCCCATTTCTTATTGTGGTTTGATCATTGATTGTTGTTTCACGTGTTTATGTGAAATCTTTTTATATATATATATATACAAAACTAAAATTTATAGGGGACTCTGTCAGTTCTTCAGATTCAAATTAAACTCTCATTGACAACGTTAAGGTTTTTATTTAAAATCTTTTTTATAGGCAGAAATATAAATTTTGAAACAGAAAAACTAAGTATTACATAACAAATTATTTTACAAAGAAAAATAATCTGTGGATTTCAACAACTATTGTTTGAATCATAATTCATTTTATTTCTATTCTACTTTCGATGCTTTTATCAATATTTATATAAATTTCAATATCTATTATTATTTTTATGGCTGGTCAAAACCTTCGACTGGGACAAGGGTCTTCACACGGAGGCTCGCGACCCCTCAAGAGGGTCACGAAATGTTCGAAATTGTTTATTTTTAAATAGAAATTAAAGGTCTAAATTAAATAAATAATTTATTTATTATTAATGCACAGCAATCTCATTAAAGTTACTATTGATTAAATTTATTTTAATTTTTCATTTTTTTTATTTGTTGTTAATTTTATTTTTGTTCTCATTAAAAGATCGCGAATAAATTTTGGCGTCAAAAATGGGTCGCGATGTCAAAAAGGTTGAAGATCCCTTGACTAGAATAATAAGATAACATCACAAGTAACCTCAACACATATCTATAGTGTTGAGGCTGCTTGTCAGTTCTTTTAAATAATGTAAATTTCTTTTTTTTATTCAACAAATTCTTTCTAAAGCTTTATACATCAAAGAAAGAAACGACAAAATTAATCTTCAGGTGAAAGAAATGTTCGTTATTTCAACAAACAAGAGCATAGAGCAGGGATGGCGAAACTTTTTTAACTCCTGGGTCCTGGTAAAGTCAATAGGTAAAACCATCATACCTTGTAAGATGATCCTGGAGTTGGAGCGCTTTCGGACCATGTCCATCTTCGATCGCAACAAACCTATTGAGCTGTTATATAGCGGGTTGGTTATCTGTTAAGTCCACTGCTTTCCTGACATTATTATTTTGATTTTATTTAGTTACTTTGATATTTTAGTTTTTATTTATTATCTAGTTTGGGTTTTTTATATTTTTTAACTTCGTCATCCTGTCTGTCCAGTCGTCCTTTTATTTTTATTAGTGATTTACATTAAATATGGGATTGGTAAATTATTTGTTCATTTAATTTACTCTCATTTTTATCAATATATATTTCTATCTGTTCAGTTAGATAGAGTCTCTGTCCTTTCTGTAGTAAGTCCATTGTGTTTTCTAACCTGTTTTTAGATAAAAACTAAAAATAAAAAATTACTAAATAAAATCAAAGTAATAATATCAGGATAGCAGTAGACTATCTTGTTATAACCGTGTATTTTCATGAAATTACCCGGCGATACTAACGCCATCTCTTGGTCTTCTCATGAAATTACACGGCGATTCTAACGCCATCTCTTCGTCTTTTCATGAAATTACACGGCGATACTAACGCCACCTCTTGGTCTTTTTGTGAAACTACACGGCGATTCTAACGCCATCTCTTGGTCTTTTAATGCAACTGCACGGCGATTCTAACGCCATCTCTTGGCATTTTCATAAAATTACACAGTGATTCTAACGCCATCTCTTGGTCTTTTCATGAAATTACACGGCGATACTAACGCCATCTCTTGGTCTTTTCATGAACTTACACGGCGATTCTAAAGCCTTCTCTTGATCTTTTCGTGAACTTACACGGTGATTCTAACGCCATCTCTTGCTCTTATCATGAAATTACACGGCGATTCTAACGCCATCTCTTGATCTTTTCATGAACTTACACGTCGATTCTCCCGCCATCTCTTGATCTTTTCATGAACTTACACGGCGATTCTAATGCCATCTCTTGGTCTTTTCATGAACTTACACGGCGATTCTAACGCCATCTCTTGGTATTTTCATGAAATTATACGCGATTCTAACGCCATCTCTTGGTCTTTTCATGAAATTACACGGCGATACTAACGCCATCTCTTGGTATTTTCATGAAATTACACGGCGATGCTAACGCCATCTCTTGGTCTTTTCATGAAATTACACGGCGATTCTAACGCCATCTCTTGGTCTTTTCATGAAATTACACGGCGATCCTACGCCATCTCTTGGTCTTATCAATATATTTTCATTTGAGTATAGTGCCGTCAGTCATCGCGCGCGAGACTTGTCCGGTACGGCGATATCCTGGACCTTCGGTGATACTGAGAGCATCCCCTGCGTGAAATTTTTTCTCAATTTAGTTGAGAGAGCGCGCAATAGAGCGTTGAGCACTTTTTACTGTGTTGTCATCTGGAGCTTTTTATTTTTGGAGCATTGTGAGAAGTTTTTAACACTCACTTTCTGGGTCTTCAGCGGTTTTTTGCGTTTTTCCAATTCCCCCCCCCCCCCTCTTATTTTTTCATACCTGGCTTATATCAAATTTTATTTTATTACCCTCCCTGATAGTTTCCCATCATCTCCGGCCCTCTGGGCCAATCCCCTAACCCAGAAAATTTCTGGATTGAACTTTGACCCTACCTTTGTATGCGTTTATCTCGGCTCCAGGTGGAGCTACAGGCACGGAGAAAACGCCATTTTAATCAGGAGTGCAAGGAGTATCCGACGGGCTAGTTTAGCGGAAGATAAGATGCGAAGCCCTACTAAGGTTGCCAACCCCCGGCCGAGGGGTGCAGATGGGAAATATGTTAGGACATCAATGGGCAAGCCCTCGTCCGCTCCCACGGATGTGTTGAGGAGACAATCCGCCGACAAGAAGGTAGCAAGTGAGTTAGGGAAGCTATGTGTAGCGCCAAGAAGGAATAGCGAGGTCGCTATGAGTGGCCAGCAGAAAAACCTGGAAGCGTTCATCTCCCCCGGAAAGGAAGGTTTATCTTCGGATAATCTCAAGTTCCTAGATGACCTCATGGCGACTCCGGAGTCTAAGAAAAGGGGCCGCGAGAGCATGTCCCTGACGGAGACCAAAAGAGGAAGAATGGCGTCCCCTGACTCAGAGAGGCCAATGGAAGAACCAAGGGCGCAAGGAAACGTGTGTAGTGTAGAAGCCCCATGCGATAGGGACCCACTGTCGCATGTAGTGGACTTCGACATGAATGTGGGCCGAATTTATGGTAACTTAGACCAAGCCATGGCCACGATCTGTATGCTTAATAAAAGTATTCAGAAAATCGAGGAGGAAAACCCAGGCCATGGGAATGGACAAAATCAGGGCCTTAACCGGAACAGTGAAGGCAAATTTTGATAACTACAGGGGCGGTGGCACTCCTGTAGATTAAGAAATGAGGATCACTAGAAAAGTGAGAGAAGAAGTAGCCACTACACTCTTTGAGTTGAAAAACGAAATTCTGGTGGCTGTAAAAGAGCAAGTGTCCGCTTAGGTGGAGAACTTTGCAAGGTCGGCAGCGGGCAAGTTGCAGGCCGCAAGCAAGGCTCCAGTTGAGGCGGACCCTACATCAGAAATTCAGATAAGCAGTACTAGTTGGGTATATATATATATATATATATATAAGATAATAATCATAAGCAGTTAAAAAGAAAAACAAACTGTTTTAAATAAAAATAATGATAGAGAAAAGAAAAATAATTAAATACAATAGAAAAAAAATAAAAAAAATTTTTTTTAGTTGTAATAATAAATAAAAGGTAGAGAATAAATAAAAAGATAAAAATAGGAAACTAGTTAAGAAAAGGAATCTAGAAAAATAAAGTAAGATAAAACAAACTAATAGTAAGCAAAGAAGAATAAAATGAATAACTCACTTCTATATTTCGACTATCGTCGTCATCAAAAATCAATTAGCAGTATATATCAAATTAATTGATATATATATATATATATATATATATATATCAAATTAATTGATATATATATATATATATATATATATATATATATATATCAAATTAATTGATATATATATATATATATATATATATATAAAGTTGACTGTCGTCCCTCTGTCAATTCACTTCTTCTCCTGAAGATGACTGCCTTAACGGTCGAAATATTGAAAAGTGTGTCTTTGTTATGTTTCAGTCTATGTGTCACTGTTTATTTTAAGTGGTATATATATACATATATATATATATATACTTTAACACATAGAAAAGAACACAGAAAGACACTACAGAAGTCACTTCAATATTTAGACATTCGTCGTCATCGGGAAGAAGTGCGAAGTACTTGCGTTGAGAAGCAAACTGCTACTTTATATATATATATATATATATATATATATATAACAAATTCAATAATATATCAACCGTTGGATAGAATAGGTGTATAATGTAATCGGGATTCGGTCAATTTTCCAGGATCAAAATCAAACTCTCAATGCCGACGTTTCGGTTTTATTTAAAACCTTTTTCATAGGCCTACAAACAAAGGATGACAAGAAATCATATATAAACATCAACATATAACTAACATCAAAATGGAATATTACAGTTGTGAAAAAACAAAAATATATATACAAGTAGAAGTAATAGAAAAGCAATAAACATTTTTCTGATTCTAACTTCTGTAAGTTCATAAAAATGTTTATTGCTTTTCTATTACTTCTACTTGTATATATATTTTTGTTTTTTCACAACTGTAATATTCCATTTTGATGTTAGTTATATGTTGATGTTTATATATGATTTCTTGTCATCCTTTGTTTGTAGGCCTATGAAAAAGGTTTTAAATAAAACCGAAACGTCGGCATTGAGAGTTTGATTTTGATCCTGGAAAATTGACCGAATCCCGATTACATTATACACCTATATATATAATATATATAAATATATATATATATATATATATATATATAATATACTGCTAAATATATCAATATACAAAAAATGATCAAAACATTTTGCGATTTGTTATTGTGGTTTGATTCTGGTTACATATACATTATATACTTGGAGATATGATTCTGTCTGGGGACTTTTTTGTGCGTATGGCAACACTGTTGTTTGGTATAAAGGGAGACAGTGGCAGACTGCTCCCCCCTCCTCCCTCCACAAGGGCAGAGCACTCTTTCTAGCATCTTTTGTCTTATACTGCTAACACTTGATGATAATGCTCTTCACAGTGCATTGTTCTCGACCACTTGGGGTCCAATCGATACACGCATTCACAGACTAACTATCCCAAATCCTCGTATATATATATATATATATATATTTTGTTATTGAGGGCTAGGCCAATGAAACACTAAATAAACACTTCACTGGGGATAACTATATTTAATTAATCACTACACTAGATTAGACTAACATAACAAGCTTTCGACCCCATGGGTCATCGTCAGGTTCTTAAACTACTTATATTAACTAAATATACATATTACTAACTACTATATATATATGGTAGCTCTCTAACGAGATAGTTTAGAAGGCCTCACAGCTTAGTTTTCTTCATTTTGATTTTTCCCCTACGGCATTTTGTCTCATATACATATCTTAGGTGTTGCTGGTCTGAATACTGGGCGGTGACTGGCTGTTGGCTTGGCGAGTAGCTGGTCAAGAAACATAACCCATTAATTATTCGTCAACACACCGGGGTTTCACGCACACTGCAGCTACTAGGTGACCAACGACCAGCTACAAGCTAAGTCAACAGCCAGTCACCGCCCAGTATTCAGGCCAGCAACACCTAAGATATGTATATGACACAAAATGACGTAGGGGAAAAATCAAAATGAAGAAATATATATATATATATATATATCAATGATCAAACCACAATAAGAAATGGGAAAACAAGACTTAGATCTTTCAACCGTAACAAGCGGTCTTTGTCAGAGTCAAAAACCCAACTCAGTTGGGTTTTACTCTGACGAAGACCGCTTGTTACGGTTGAAAGATCTTAGTCTTGTTTTCCCATTTCTTATTGTGGTTTGATCATTGATTGTTGTTTCACGTGTTTATGTGAAATCTTTATATATATATATATATCTATAAATACTGGTCCACGTTGGTAAGGTGGCTGCACTGCGTGTCATTGTATCGATGTTTACATCGGCCAATGGACGCATTTACGTCTCCGTTCCTTCATTCTTTCTCCTTTTTATCTTCTTTTTTTCTTCTTCCTGAAGACGGTAAGACGCCGAAATTATCGAGATTCGTGAGTGTTAGTCCTTTTTCTTATGTTCTCTAGTTGTAACTTTAATTATATATATATATATATATATATATATATATATATATATATATATATATCAACGCGAGTACTTCGCACTTCTTCCCGATAACGACGGATGTCGAAATATCGAAGTGAGTTCTGAAGTGTCTTTCTGTGTTCTTTTCTCTGTGTTAAAGTATATATATATATTAAATGAAACAATTCCACGAATGAATAAACTATATTGGCACAAAGAACACTCAGAAACGAAACAGAAACTCACTACTATATTTCGATATCCTCGTCATCAGGAAGATAGAAACGAGTCGCTCCCCAGGTAGACAACGATTGATTTTATCTTCCTGTTTCTAACTGATTCTAAGTTCAAATTATATATGACGTAGAGCATTCTATCATGAAAGCAAACTCACAGACAGACAGCTGAATTATATTTATATCTGTTATATTTATATTTTATTTTTCCATATTCAAAAGACTTAGTTTTTAGAAATGATAATAATTTTAAAAGATTGATTGAAGAAAAAAAAAATCACTTATTTATATTTATGTTTCTTTTTTTTTTTTAGGATATTGAAAAATTGACTTTAGATTTTAATATAAAGTAATGTATATGTTGGAGGGATAAGGGATTTGAAGGGTATTGTATGAAGGAAAAGCTGCGAATAAATATTTTAAAAGAAATTGAAGTTTGAATAGAGATGATGAAGAGTTTGTGTTGAGTATTGGGGAATGTGCTTAAATGTGTTTCGTTTTTGAGGAAAAGCGATAAGAGATATTGAAAGGGAAGCTATTGAAAGATTAAGTGGAACTGATATCAAGGGATTGAAGATGGCGATGTAGGAGAGGGGTGGGGGTAGGGGGTGTCTAAAGGAGGGAGATTATTGCTGATGTATTACTAGTGTAAGGGATGATGAGAGAAAAGGTGCGAATTGTATTAGCTAGCCTGCTATGTGTGTGAGAGTGACAGAGTGATGGTTATCCTTCTGGATTGGTGTATAGTGGGACGGAGGGTCGCCGATGACTTGTCTCTGGCACGCCGATGACTTGTCTCTGGCACGCCGATGACTTGTCTCTGGCACGCCGATGACTTGTCTCTGGCACGCCGATGACTTGTCTCTGGCACGCCGATGACTTGTCTCTGGCACGCCGATGACTTGTCTCTGGCACGCCGATAACTTGTCTCTGGCACGCCGATGACTTGTCTCTGGCACGCCGATGACTTGTCTCTGGCACGCCGATGACTTGTCTCTGGCACGCCGATGACTTGTCTCTGGCACGCTGATGACTTGTCTCTGGCACGCCGATGACTTGTCTCTGGCACGCCGATGACTTGTCTCTGGCACGCCGATGACTTGTCTCTGGCACGCCGATGATTTGTCTCTGGCACGCCGATGACTTGTCTCTGGCACGCCGATGACTTGTCTCTGGCACGCCGATGACTTGTCTCTGGCACGCCGATGACTTGTCTCTGGCACGCCGATGACTTGTCTCTGGCACGCCGATGACTTGTCTCTGGCACGCCGATTACTTGTCTCTGGCACGCCGATGACTTGTCTCTGGCACGCCGATGACTTTGTCTCTGGCACGCGTACCAAACTTGGCATTTATTAAGACTACTTCCATTTAATGAGACCTGATATTGTACAGGTGTAAGGCTTACAAAAGTTCCTCTCCTAAGGATGAGTGCACAGATGTATTCAACTCCCGCGAAAATAAATCGCTGTCACAATGTGTATTATTCTCAATTACAATGTATTTACAATATCCTCAATTTTAATAAATCCTTAGTTGTGCAATCCGTAATTCTGTGGTATTTACTTATTCTGAAGTAAAATGGATAAACAAACAAAAGTTTCCACACAAATGAAGTTTTATTCAACGCATTTCGAATACTTTGTGTTCATCATCAGGAAGACACCAAAGGATGTGGTGCTGAAGGGTTGGCTGACGAAGGACCAACCCGTCAGCAACACATCCTTGGTGTCTTCCTGATGATGAACACCAAGTGTTCGAAACGCGTTGAATAAAACTTCATTTTGTGTGGAGACTTTTATTTGTTTATCCATTTTACCTCAGAATTTAATAAATCCATTTATTTATTTCCTTGAATGTTCTGTTCTATATTTTTATTAATGAATCCTAGCAGATGTGCCTGTGTTTAAAGCGTATTTTACAAAAATTCAGAGATTATACGTGGTATTTCAAAAAAATTATTAGAATTTATAAAATGGTAGAGAATATCATTATAGTAGAATTTATTCAGACGGGGGTGGCGACAATGTCGAGACATTGTTTACTGACCCAAAAAAAAAACAGCAAGATGAGAATCTAGCAGTAGTGGGCCTCTAGTCCGGAACTGCTAATTACGACATGCACTGTTGTGCATGGTAATATTCATTGGACGTTGATATAAGACAACAAAAAGAATTTTATAACTAAAAAAAAAAAATTAATTATTGATTAAAAAGAAAAGAAAAGGCCCACAGAATTAGGTCAAGCCTTCCTTGAGAAGGAAAAGTACATAAACGTTTCAAGAGTTTCCCAGTTTGAATGTTTCATTCAAATTCCTTTAGGTTTCCAAGTGATTTTTAATTTAGTAGTATAAAGTCAACAAAACTGGCACAAACTTAAAGCTTTTTCAAACTGAGTTTCAAATTGTTTGATAAAAAAAAAAACAAAAACGAAATTTGTTTCAAAAATTAAATTTATTAGCTTTTTAGAGCTTTTCTGATAGATGATTTGAAAAGAGCAAAACGAATTTTAGTGTTTTTTTTTCACTTTTCCTCAATATACTTCGCAGCTTAAAGGAAACTAGTATTATAGTACTAATATTAATAAAAATTAATCTTTCGTTACTTTAGTGTAAATATTTACATACTATAAATTAAGTATAGTGATCGCGAAAACATTTGATCTCAAGATTTTGACAGAATTATATATTCTGAGGTCCCAAAAGTCGTTATATGAAGTTTTTATACTTTACCTATAAGTAAAGTATAGTGATCATGAAAAAATTTTATCTCAAGATTTTGACGGAATTATATGTTTTGAGGGTCCCAGAAGTCGTTTTATGAAGTTTTTATACTTTACCCCTAAGTAAAGTATAGTGATCGTGAAAACATTTGATCTCAAGATTTAGACGGAATTACATATTTTGAGGTCCATAAAGTAGATTTATGATATTTTTTAGATGATGTCTGTCTGTGTGTGTGTTTGTGGTTTGGGGGGGGGGGGGGGGGGGGGAGAGTGTGTATCCAAAATTTCTGTAGACGTTACTGTTTGCAATCTTTGATGAGTCAAATTAATATTTTACGCAAAAATGACCCTCACAGTGTAGTAATATATATATATATATATATATATATATATATATGCAGAAAAATCACAATAAATAAACACGTGATTCAATCAACCAAGTTTAAACAACAATGGAAAACAATAGAAAACATTCTCTGAGGTCTTTCAATGTATGTCATCAGAGAGCAAACAAAGTGTGCAAACACTGGTAATATATGTGTATACTTGTACATATATATATATATATATAAAATACTTTCGTCACGAGGACAATAGCCTCTTCAAAGAGGGTTGACAGCTAGCGGATAGTTTTTTACTTTTTCTTACTGTACTCCTTTGTTTCTCCTAACATCCCTTTCTGGACATTAGTCCTTTCCTGTGCTTTCACCCTTTTAAAATACCACTCTTCCCTCCCACTCTTCTCAACTTCTCACCAGATGTTTTCTGCATCTAGTGTTTCAGTTGGGTTTTTGACTCTGACGAAGATCGCTTGTTACGGTTGAAAGATCTTAGTCTTGTTTTCCCATTTCTTATTGTGGTTTGATCATTGATATATATATATATATATATATATATATATAAATATGTGGTTGAAATTTGCAGCAGCTTCTGCACTCACTAGCTTTGCGCTGGTGGCCTCGATCCTTCGGGCGATTCTTCTTTCCTTTGGCTGCAGTTGCCATAACATCTGTACACACACACACACTCATATATATATATATATGGTTGAAATTTGGAGCAGCTTCTGCACTCACTAGCTTTGCGCTGGTGGCCTCGATCCTTCGGGCGATTCTTCTTTCCTTTGGCTGCAGTTGCCATAACATCTGTACACACACACACTCATATATATATATATATGGTTGAAATTTGCAGCAGCTTCTGCACTCACTAGCTTTGCGCTGGTGGCCTCGATCCTTCGGGCGACTCTTCTTTCCTTTGGCTGCTCTTTCGTATCTGGCTTCTTTCCTCGTATTCTAATATAAAAACTCACGACAGGACAGCACGCGACTCTAAAGAAACCGTATAGTAATATATTAATATACATACTTATATATATATGTATATACATATGGGCTGGAGCTAAATTTATTACCTATGAGTAATCGATGTTGTTAAGAAATATTATTGTGTCCTAGTTGATTAAATTTAACAGATCAAATATTATAAACATTAGTAACGGTCTCTTCAAACTTGATACTTTCGTTACGAGGGCAACAGACTCTTCCAAGAGGGTTCTAAGAGCTAGCGGATAGTTTTTTACTCTTTCTTACTGTACTCCTTTGTACAAATATCCCCCAAGTTGACATTTTTCCTTTCTTGCACTTTCACCCCCTTTTAAAATACCCCTCTTCCCTCCCACACTTCCCAACCCCTCATCAGATGTTTTCTGCATCTAGAGTTTCAGTTGGTTTTTTGACTCTGAAACAACAACTTCAGTTGGTTGTTTCAAAACCGTTTGTAACGGTTGAAAGATCTTAGTCTTGTTTTCCCATTACATATTGTGGTTTGATCATTGATTGTTATTTCACGTGTTTATGTGAGATCTTTATATATATATATATATATATATATATATATATATATATATAACAAATTCAATAATATATCAACCGTTGGATAGAATAGGTGTATAATGTAATCGGGATTCGGTCAATTTTTTAGGATCAAAATCAAACTCTCAATGCCAACGTTTCGGTTTTAAATAAAACCGAAACGTTGGCATTGAGAGTTTGATTTTGATCCTGGAATCTGACTTCTGCCTATGAAAAAGGTTTTAAATAAAACAAAACTTTGGCATTGAGAGTTTGATTTTGATCCTGGAAAATTGACCGAATCCTAATTACATTATACACCTACATATATATATATATATATATATATATATATATATATATATATATATATATATATAAGTTAGTGGAGTTGGCGGTGGCTGTACCGCCGGCGTCGCGGGTCAGTCTTTGTTTACGCACAGAGAGAGATTATCAAGGCTGGCCTCGAGGAGGGGGTCAGTCAGTCAGTGTGTCGCACTTGTATAATAAACATTACCTTTCATTCCTGTGTCATTTACAATTCGAGTTCCTACTCACTCAAATTAACTTATGTATAAAAATTAATAATCAACAATAACTCTTCATATAATATATGAATTAAATACCACAATAAACAATATATATTAATTAAAATGCTCTAAGATCTTTCGTCACAACATCATCAGAGAGCTAAATGAAACAACCAAAAAAGATAAATACATAATAACAAGTTAAACTGGCTGATTGAAGTCTTCAAGATTGCTGGCATCCCTGTCTGAATTTAATGTTCCTAAACTTGAAGGAGTCTTGTTCTGCTTACTTATTTCTTTTATTAATATTTCATCTAGTTTGTAAAGTCCCGGGGACTATATTTCATTAAATTTCCATAGAAGTTCTTTATGAGTGCACTTTCAATAAGTGCACTCAGTTATAAGTGACTCACTGAAAGGAGGAGAAATATTATTGAAAGTGCACTCATAAAGAACTTTAATGAAAAATATTCCGGGACTTTACAAACTAGATGAAATATTAATAAAAGAAATAAGTAAGCAGATCAAGACTCCTTCAAGTTTAGGAACATTAAATTCAGACAGGGATGCCAGCAATCTTGAAGACTTCAATCAACCAGGTTAACTTGTTATTATAATTTTATCTTTTTTGGTTGTTTCATTTAGCTCTCTGATGATGTTGTGACGAAAGGCCTTAGAGCATTTTAATTAATACATATTGTTTATTGTGGTATTTAATATATATATATATGATTATATATATATATATATATGTATATATATATAAATATATAAAATAAAAAGATTTCACATAAACACGTGAACTAACAATCAATGATCAAACCACAATAAGAAAATGGGAAAACAAGACTAAGATCTTTTGTAACAAGCGGTCTTCGTCAGAGTCAAAAACCCAACTAGTTGGGTTCGTATGTATATTATATATATCAATGATCAAACCACAATATGAAATCGGAATTTTCTCACTTCATATTGTGGTTTGATCATTGATTGTTATTTCACGTGTATATGTGAAGTATTTATATATATATATATATTCGCGCTCCGTCCTTTGACGTAGGGAGATCTCTGTCACTTCATCCTCTCTTCTAGTCTACTCCTGATGACGAACACAGTTCAAAATATTGAGAATTCTGTTAATGTTTCTTTTTATTCCTTTTTCTGTGTCGTGCTTTGTGTAATTTAAAGTTATATACTTATTCCTTGTTAGATATTTTCATCCAATATCGTTTATCTCATGGTAAACATGTGCATTAATAACAAACTCATTATTGATTTATACTTTATGTTTAAAGCAGTAATATGGCGCAGATATAACTAAATTAGGTGCCAAATAATAAATGAGCGAAACGTTTCTATAGCTTTTCATGTAATGAGCCCCTAGAATATCGCATAAAAGCATATAGGCCAAGCAAACCATTAAGAGGCCGGCTCTTAATAAATAAGCAATAATTCAATAATGACAATTAGGGTCTCTTAGCAAATTAGAGTTGCAAACAATTACAATTCATTAATTTACAGTCCCTAATTTCACCCTATGAATAAAGTGGAAACACTTAAAAGTTTATTAACCATCAGTTCAAATTTAGTTCTACTTATTTAAAAATTATTAGTTTTTTTTAAAATGTTTTAGTCGTAACTTTAGATTAATAAAAGTTTTATATTATTAATATGGCAAAACCGTCATACCTCGTAGAATAATCTTGGATACGACAGTTTGCCATATTAATAATTGTGGTTTGATCATTGATTGTTATTTCACGTGTTTATGTGAAATCATTTTACATCTTTATAAATAAAATAATGATTTTGTCTGTACATTGCTTAGAACTGACTCATTTCAAGTTTTCTTTACGTTTCATACATTGGAGAAACCGAATCCACCCTTAGAAAAATTTCTGTCGGTTTGTCGGTTTGTCCGCAAAACTTTGTCACAGGTAAACTCAGCTACCATAAGACATATAAAGCTGAAACTTTTACAGTAGATTTGTGTAGGTCTAACTTAAAATATAGGCTATGAATTGATTGAAAATTCAACGTAGAAGTGAAGTTATGGACGTTTAACGCAAAAATGTTTGTCACAAGTAAACTCAGCCACCATAAGACATAGCGAGCTGAAACATTGACACTGGATTTGTGTGTGCCTAACTTAAAATATGGGCTCTAAATAGATTATTAATTCAGTACAGAAGCGAAGTTATGGGGCTTTTAGCTGTATTTTCCTAACTTCACAGACAAGTTTGTTTTGAAAATACACAGGTGTGGCAAGTAGGTATTGTTAGTTGATTTTAATTTCAATTGAGCATATGAATATATTGCGTATTTGACATCATTGAAATGGTGTTTCACAGAGTTAAGGATGTACTATCTATTGAGAATAAAGGTTTTGTAAACGAGCAATTCTCAACTCTTAATATGAACAGGGAGGAAAAATCAACAAACAAGTTCTTACGCTATATGAAGCCGAGGAAAGAACTTACAAGTCAGTAAAGAGATTGGATTAGTGACGAAGAAGCAGTTCATTATCTAAACTGAATTTCTTGACTCTGAATTTATTTCTCCTGGACTGCCTGCTCATGAGTAAAAACTTAAAGTAGAGCACCAATCATGCTACAATTTAGTAGCAGTAACAAATTTCATGTTACGAAACATGAGTGCCCCAAAACTGTGCAACGGGACACGACTCTGAGTTCGTGCTCTACACAGATATGCCATAGAGGCGGACATAATGACTGGATGTGGTATTGGGGAGTCTGTGTGTATACTTCACATACCATTGATTCCGAGCCACTGTCTGTTTACGTTGAAATGATTGCAAAGTCCGGTCAGAGTCTATTTCGCAATGACGTTAACTAAGTCGCAAAGGGAGACTTCATCTAACGCAGGAATACAAGGTAGCAAAACCAAGTTTTTCTCACATGGTCAAATGTAGTTTACATGCTCAACGGTCAGAGGTTTCAACTTTTTCTTCTACCATGAACTGAAGGACAGACAGCTAATGTAGTGTATAAGCTGGAGGCATTTGTTTAACACTGTAGTAATAATGGTATTTTCTACTATTCTATAATTTCTAATGACATTTTGAAATACCAAAAATGACGGAACTTCTGATTCCTCCGTGGTATAGCCGAAAGGCAATAGGCACACGGCAATAAACCAAAACAGGAACTTCTGATTCCGTCAAAGACGGGTACGTTTGCTATGTATTATATATAACTGTCAACTTTTTTTTAATTTAATATTTGCTTAAAAAATATTTGGTAATAATGTAAGGTATGGGACCAGAGTAGCCCAGTGGCTTGCGTGATCGCCGATGACAGTAGTGCAAATGTATTATAAATAAATGTAACAAACAAATATTTTTTTGAATTTAAAATGTGGATAATATAAAAGATGGTAATAAAGTAAAGGGATCTAGCCAGGGTTGCCAGTAGCTTGCTTGCTCGCCGATGACAGTAGTGCAAATGTATTATAAATAAACACAACAAAAATATTTTTTTTTTAATTTAATATTTGCGTAATATAAACACTGGTAATAAAGTAAGGTATGGAACCAGAGTAGCCCAGTGGCTTGCGTGCTAGCTTTTGACTGGGAGCACGTTAATTAGAACTAACTCATTTCAAGTTTTCTTTACGTTTCATACTTCAGAGTAGCCACATGTACCCTTAGAATAATTTCTGTCTGTCGGTTTGTCCACAAAATATTGCTACCATAAGACATATAAAGCTGAAACATTGATTGTAGATTTGTGTATGTCTAACTTAAAATCTAATCTTTGTATACAGAGGCTTTTTTTTAGCACTGTACTAATAATGGTATTTTCTACTATTCTATAACTTCTAATTGTAGTATTAGTATAATACTATAATTGATATTTTGGAATACCAAGTATAATAGAATTTTTGATTCCGTCAAAGACGGGTACGTTTGCTAGTATATATATATATATATATATATATACCACTTAAAATAAACAGTGACACATAGACTGAAACATAACAAAGACTCACTTTTCACTATTTTGACCGTAATGGCAGTCGTCATCAAGAGAAGAAGTGAATTGACAGACGGACGACAGAAAACTATATATATATATATATAGTTTTCAATTCTGGAAACTTCAATCAGCCAGGTTTATATTGTTTATATCATAGTAATCTGTGCATTAATAACAAACTGAATATTAATTTATACTTTATCTTTAAAGAATTAATATGACGGTTTGCCATATTAATAATATAAATCATACTAACCTCATTTGTAATCATAATATGCATGTATTTAATAAAAGTTAAATTTGATAATCTATTGTAAATTGAGTTAAAAACCCAACTGAAACACAAGATGTAGGAACATTATGATCAGGGGTTCAAAGAAGTGGGAGGATTTTAAATAAAGACCGAAACGTTAGCATTGAGAGTTTAATTTGAACCTGAAGAACTGACCGAGTCCCGATAAACTTTAGTTTTGTTTCTATTTCACGGTCGATAATTTTATCAATATTTATCTATAAAGCACGACACAGAAAAAAGAATAAAAAGAACACTTACAGAATTCAATATTTCGAACTGTTGTTTGTCATCAGGAGTAGACTAGAAGAGAGGACGAAGTGAGAGAGATCTCTTCTAGTCTACTCCTGATGAATATTGAATTCTGTAAGTGTTCTTTTTATTCTTTTTTTTCTGTGTCGTGCTTTTGGTAATTTAAAGTTTTATAGTCCTTGTGGACCGTTTATTATATTTAGTAATATATATACTCGTATATATTGGAAACAGTCCTTCATTAATACATGTCAGATTGAATTTACGGTCTATTGTTTTTTTAATTATTTTTTTTGGATAACTTTTCCAAAGCCCTTAATTGTCTTTTAAATTCACGAGGAACTAGGTACATCAACTCACTATACGTTTTGTTTTCAATAATTATATTTCTTCCGACGTTTCGGACGTCTTCGAACATCTTCAGGGGGTAAATGTATATACAATATCTTAAAACCTATTGAACATTGTTTAAAGCACTTAAATATAACACTCAAAAAATTAAAAATAGCACTCGTAAATTCAATTTGAACATATATATATATATATATATATATATATATATATATATATAATATATATAATCTTCTAAACTACAGAAAGACATTTAGAAATGAACCAAAAAATAAACCAGTTAAAAAACTGAGCTCAATAAAACCAAACAGTCATTATATGGTATTTTATTTGTCAGGTGCAAAATTTGATTAATGTAATTATTAATTAGTCATTGTTAGCCTTTGGAGCGATTCACATCTATTCCTGACGACGAGAACATCGAAATATAGTAGTGAGTTCAGTGATTTCTTTTCTGTGTGTTCCTTTAAAAATTCTAGTTTATTCAGTTCGAAGAATCGTTTCATCTAATTGGTTATGTATAATTTTATGTATATATATATATATATATATATCAATTAAAATAAGCAGTTACACATAACTGAAACACAACAAAGACTCACTTTTCAATATTTCGACCGTAGTGGCGGTCGTCCTCAGGAGAAGAAGTGAATTGACGGAGGGATGACAGTCAACTCAACTTGAGTTGACCGCCACTACAGTCGAAATATTGAAAAGTGAGTCTTTGTTGTGTTTCTGTTTATGTGTAACTGCTTATTTTAATTGTTATCTGTCCTGCCGGACCGTTTTTCGTTTATCATGGTATATATATATATATATATATATATATATATATATATTTATATGGTTTTCCTCTAGTATTTTTTTAACCTTCCTCTATCTAAAACCTCTCACAATACATGGAATACTGAAATGGGGTCATTTATGACCCCAATAGTTTTTTTGTTTAAATCACATTGTAATTACTTATAAATGGAAGGAAATTAATGAAAATCATGTTTAGAGACTTTAAAGATTAAAAAATAGATTTAAGGAATAACACAATTAAATGAAAAAGGAATAATTGGCTTAAAAATAATCAACCGCTGCAGTTCACACAAGTTGTTATATTGGATTCTGTATGTTCAGGGCAGAGGAATGCTGAGGATGTTGAACATTTAGCACTATATTTGGTATCTTTTGACCTTGAGCAGAGTGCACAACGATTTCTTTTTCCTCTTCCTAAATTAGCTATCATTGCTTGATGAGCCTGCTGTGGTAGAGGCCCTATCACTGATGCCATAGCTGCTTGAACTGACAATAGTATTCCTGTTCTTGGAGGATTAGCCCTCTCTTTGATCGCAGGTTTCACGAGTGCTGAACCCAAATTTTTGAGAAATTTAAGTCTATTCAATGATGTGTTAGGAATTTTTTTTTTTGTAGAGCACATAGGCATTCAAAGCACATACATTGATCATATGAGTGAGAAGAACAACCGGCCATCTTCTTGAGATTCTGTGACAAGAAAACTCTTTGAGCATCTTGTCAGCACTACCAACAGCACCCTTTGATTTGTTGTAGTCCAATATAATATCTGGCTTTGCATGATCTGCAGTGCTAACTACTTGACCATTATGTTGACTTTGATCATTATTATGCAGTTTTCTTCCATTTGGTCCCATCTCTTGAAGTCATGAAATTATCATTATCTTCATATTCATCAGCATCTTCTTCATAACTAGAGTCAGAATCCTCTTCATCAGGCAACATGTTGTCTTCATTTTCGGAATCTTCGTTGTCAATTAGTTCTTCTTCACTATCAACCTCCATATCATCTAAATCTTTTAACATTTCACTTATCTGATGTTCACCGAGACATTTACGAGACATGGCTAGAGTTTATAAGCTTTAATTAGTAAATATATCTGAAATAAAAAGGTTTTTTGTCAATAGTTGCCATCAACACTTTATCCTAAAATGGAGTCATATTTGATCCCAAGCAATTAAAATCCTAATTAGTAGCAAAATTGAACACTTGTATTGTTGATACCTCTTGTCAGTGTTTTGTACATCTTTTTAGGAAGGAAATAGTAACTTTACATAAAATTACCATGTACTTTATAAATTATTGAAAAATTTCATACTCTGGGGTCATTTCTGACCCCATTTCAGGTTGAGGAAGGTTAATATATAAATAAATTGTTTGGGATTATTTTTGAGTAAAATTTCATTCTCTTGGGGTGGAAGGTAGAAATTGTTTAGAAAAGTGAATGTCTGTTATTTATTTTTATGTTTTTCCGCTGTATTATTTATTCATATTATATGAATAGCTATCTGGTATTCATAGACGTGGCGGTGAACATCCCCAGCTCTCTTGTATTGATTCACAGACGACCCTCCTGTTCGATGCATACTTGATTAAATTTGCCAGGTCATTCTCCCAGTTAATTATTCTGATGCTGCTCCCAGAAATTAACCCTCAAATACTCTCACACGCTCTATCTCTGTCTATCACACAGGCAATTATTCACTTTTGCATTCATACAACATACAGTCATGTATATTTCCAACTAAATCGAATTACAGCCCTGCGTCAAAGTTCCTTATCAGTGCGTTCAATCTGCTTCCCCGGAATGACTTTACATATTATATTACTTAATAAATAAAGCACAAAGTACATTATGTATATATATATATCAGTGGCGATTTCTCAGGGAATGCAAAACATGCATTGCATGCATAGAATTCATCTTTAAAGAAACCAAAATGTTCGACACTCGAAATATTTAAAGGAACTCCTTTTTTTTTATTCCACTACACGCTAAGGAACCATTTTCTATGATTGCGCTAAGCTTCCCAATGCAGGGGTTTACTCTTATCATTTCTGGTTAATGAAAATGGTTTTAATTGCCAAGAAAAACAAGAACGAAGTTTGCATACACTGCAACTCAGGCTTGCTGAGCTCCTCAAATACATACTGGAAAGTGATTTGCCCACAGGTCTTCCGGAAATTTATAAACTCATGAATTTGGTTATGACTATT
Organism: Hermatobates lingyangjiaoensis; assembly: GCA_026182355.1. Classification (NCBI taxonomy): domain Eukaryota; kingdom Metazoa; phylum Arthropoda; class Insecta; order Hemiptera; family Hermatobatidae; genus Hermatobates; species Hermatobates lingyangjiaoensis. The sequence goes on from JAPFBL010000716.1 coordinate 96,504, forward strand.
GCCATAACAACACAAGTGTTGAGAGATCGTTTTCTGCCCTCAAAAGAATTAAAAGTTATTTACAAAGCTCCCAAAGGAAGAGCGATTGTCTAATTTATCCCTAATTTAAATTGAAAGACATTTACTTTAAAGATCTCATGGCAGATAGAGAGAAGTTTTATGGTTTTGTTATCGAAAATTTTGCAAGAAGTTTTTATTCAAATGATTATTTGTATCTCTTTCTTTAATAAAAACATTTTTTGTTTATTTTTATTGTATTGGTTAATAAAAGTTAATGTTAAAAGTATTTCCAAATAAAACCTGATTCAAATCCCCATAAAATGTTTTTAATACATCATTATCCTTTTGTGCAACATGAAAAGACTGAACATGAGGATTAGAAGGGTATTTCTCTGTATTTCTTTTATTCTTTGAAAATTGCATGCCTAAAGAAAAAGGTCAGGAGTCGCCACTGATATATATATATATATATATATATATATATATATAGTTCAATATAGACAAAGAAACATAGAGAAACCAAAAGAACACACTTACAGTCTCTAATTTTCGGTTTGAACCGTCTTCAGGAGAGATAAGAGAGGGAAACCAAGCGCACTGGTTCAGAGACGGTTGGAGACCAACAGTGTTGCCGAATGCGCGCCCGGTCACAGAAAATAAGGTAGACAGGATTCAATTTATTCCTGTTAATATTAAATTGATTCCTGTCTACCTTATTTTCTGTGACCGGGCGCGCATGCGGCAACACTGTTTGTCTCCAACCGTCTCTGAACCAGTGCGCTTGGCTTCCCTCTCATATCTCTCCAAAAGACAGTTTAAACCGAAACTTAGAGACTGTAAGCGTGTTCTTTTGGTTTCTATATGTTTCTTTGTCTATATTGAACTATATTTGTCCCTTCTGGATCGTATTTCCAACGAAAAAGTGTGTATATATATATATATATATATATATATATTCAGGTAACTCACCACAAAAAGTGTGTATATATACATGAATGTAAATTAACGAGGGCAATAGAATAGCCTCTTCTAAGAGGGTTGACAGCTGGCGGATAGTTTTTTTACTCTTTCTTACTGTACTCCTTTGTTTCCCCAAACATCCTTTTTTTAGATATTAGTCCTTTCCTGTGCTTTCAACATTTTAAAATACGACTCTTCCCTCCCACTCTTCTCAACCCCTCACCAGATGTTTTGTGCATCTAGTATTTTAGTTGTGTTTTTGATTCTGACGAAGACCGCTTGTTACAGTTGAAAGATCTTAGTATTGTTTTCCCATTTCTTATTGTAGTTTGATCATTGATTGTTATTTCACGTGTTTATGTGAAACCTTTATATATATATATATATATATATCATTCGCGCTCCGTTCTTCAACGTGGGGAGATCTCTCTCACTTCGTCCTCTCTTCTAGTCAACTCTCCTGATGACGAACAACAGTTCGAAATATTGAATTCTGTAAGTTTTCTTTGTATTCTCTTTTCTGTGTTGTGCTTTGTGTAATTTAAAGTTATATATATATATATATATATATATATACCAATTAAAAGAAACGGTCCAGCGGACTTTTTTACAATAAAATAAAAAACGAAGGAAACACACAGAAAGACACAGACATAACTCACATCGATATTTCGACAATCGTCGTCATCAGGAGGTGCGAAGAGCATTTTATTATATATATATATAATATATATATATATATATATATATATATAGATATATATATAGGTGTGTTCTCTAATCGGGGTTCGGTCAATTTTCGAGGATAAAAAATCAAACTCTCGTTGCCAACGTTTCGGTTTTATTTAAAACCTTTTTCATAGGCAGAAGTAAGAATTTTTTAACTAAGAAAATGAAATTGACATTATTTAAAGGAACAACAATGTTAACCGGACAAAACCTTCGACTAGACTAATAAGATAACTTTACAAAAAAAAAAATTTCATTTTCTTAGTTAACAAATTCTTACTTCTGCCTATGAGAAAGGTTTTAAATAAAACCTTAACGAGAGTTTGATTTTTTGACAGAACATACCTATTATATCAAACGCTCGATATATTATTGAATCTGTTATATACATATATATATATATATATATATATATATATATAAAGATTTCACATAAACACATGAAATAACTATCAATGATCAAACCACAATAAGAAATGAGAAAACAAGACTAAGATCTTTCAACCGTAACAAGCGGTCTTCGTCAGAAGACAAAAACTGTAGAATCAAAAACACAACTGAAAAACTAGATGCAGAAACCATCTGGAGAGAGGTTGAGAAAAGTGGGAGGAAAGAAGTCGTATTTTAAAAGAGCAAAGCGCTGGGTAGGACAAATGTCCAGAAAAGGATGTTTGGGGAAACAAAGGAGTACAGTAAGAAAGAGTAAAAAGAGTCTTGGGTTTTTGACTCTGACGAAGACCGCTTGTTACGGTTGAAAGATCTTAGTCTTGTTTTCCCATTCCTTATTGTGGTTTGATCATTATATATATAGATATATATACTTTTTCGTTTGAAATACCATCAAAAACGGACAAAAATTGTTCAATATAGACAAAGAAACATAGAGAAATCAAAAGAACACACTTACAGTCTCTAATTTTTGGTTTGAACCGTCTTCAGGAGAGATAAGAGAGATAAGACGGTCTCCAACCGTCTCTGAACCAGTGCGCTTGGTTTCCCTTTCTTATCTCTCCTGAAGACGGTTCAAACCAAAAATTAGAGACTGTAAGTGTGTTCTTTTGATTTCTCGATGTTTTTTTATCTATATTGAACTATATCTATATATATATATAAAAAATTGTTGTTAAGAAATATTATTGAATCGTCTCTAATTAAATTTAATAGATCTAATATTATAAACATTAGTAACGGTCTCTTCAAACTTGATACTTTCGTCACGAGGGCAATAGCCTCTTCAAAGGGGGTTGACAGCTAGCGGATAGTTTTTTACTTTTTCTTACTGTACTCCTTTGTTTCCCCAAACATCCCTTTCTGGACATTAGTTCTTTCCTGTGCTTTCACCCTTTTAAAATACCACTCTTCCCTCCCACTCTTCTCAACTCCTCACCAGATGTTTTCTGCATCTAGTGTTCAGTTGGGTTTTTGACTCTGACGAAGACCGCTTGTTACGGTTGAAAGATCTTAGTCTTGTTTTCTCATTTCCTATTGTTGTTTTATCATTCATATATATATATATATATATATATTTGATCAACCACAATATGAAATGGGATTAAAAGACGAATAAGATATTTTAACCATAACAAGTGGTCTTCGTCAGAGTCATAACCCCAGTGAATTTTAAGGTTTGACCCTCTGAGTCAGTTGGGTTTTTGACTCTAACGAAGACCGCTTCTTACGGTTGAAAGATCTTAGTCTTTTTATTCCCCTTTTCATATTGTGGTTTGATGATTGATTGTTATTTCACGTTTTTATTGTGATATCTTGTTTTACTAGACTATTGTGAGTCAGGAATCCATATTCATTCCAAGGTAACCCTAGATAGTTAATTTATATTCTTTCTGAGGTAAAATGGATAAACCAACAAAAGTCTCCACACAAATGAAGTTTTATACAACGCGTTTCGAATACTTTGTGTTCATCATCAGGAAGACACTATAATACAAATTATATCTAATTAGTTACAAAAATTAGAGTGAAATAATAAAATTCAATTAAGAGAATTCAAGACATACCCAAAATTGTGGTATGAACACTAAAGTGTTCGAAACGCGTTGAATAAAACTTCATTTGTGTGGAGACTTTTGTTGGTTTATCCATTTTACCTCAGAATGAGTAAATATCACACAATTACGGATTGCACAACTAATAATTTATATTCTGTTTAAAAATATTGAATTAAAAAACTATTAATAAAACAAAACTGTCAAATAATAAAATGAAATATTAATAACAAAAATATAATAAAAAAATACAAAAAAAGTAAGACAATATATCGATATAGCTTCTCGACCCACTGATATTTCAAATTCACCGAAAGGGTTCTTGAGGATTTTGGTCATAAACATACAACTCCTGATTATAAGTCGACGTTTTGCCAAAAGTCGTTTGGCATTTTCAAGGCTAAAAAAAACAATTTATTAACGACATAAGTAAAGCAAGATAAATACATCCACGGATACCAACCAACAGAAAACAAACCAAACAAACAAAAAATTCAGTAACAAGAGAACGACAAAAGGATCATAAAATACCTAGTGTTATTATTCATTATTTCAAAACTGACATTTGTTGTTTAAACCTAATTACTTATTATTTTCTGAATAATTATTAATAAGTAATTAGGTTTAATCAACAAATGTCTGTTTTTTAAATAATGAATAATAACACTAGGTATTTTATGATCCTTTTGTGGTTCTCTTGTTAATGAATTTTTTGTTTGTTTGGTTTGCTTTCTGTTGGTTGGTATCCGTGGATGTATTTATCTTGCTTTACTTATGTCGTTAATAAATTGTTTTTTTAGCCTTGAAAATGCCAAACAACTTTTGGCGAAACATCGACATATAATCAGTAGTTGTATGTTTATGACCAAGAACCTCAAGTCTTTCAGTGAATTTGAAAGACAATATAATTATTTTTTTGTTTTTTATATTTTTTTCTATTATAATAATGTTTTTTATTATTTTATTTATCAAAATAACAGTTTGTTTTCTTATAATTTTTTTAAATCAGGTTTTTTAATTGTTGTAATATTATTTTTTATATTTTCTTCTTTTATCCCTTTTGTTCTGCTTTAATTTTACTTTCTTTTTGTTTTTTTTTTCTCTTTTCGGCAGCACTGCTTTTGCCCTGCAACGAGAGAGTTCTTCAGTTGACCTGTCGTCCTTGAATTGACTTCTTTTCCTGAAGACGACTGCTATTACGTCGAAATATTAAAAAGTGAGTAGTAATTTTTACGTTTTCTTCTGTGTGTCACAGTTTATTTTAAGCTGTAATCTGTCTTCTAGATCGTTTTTTCTTTATACTAAATTAATATACTAGACTACCCGTGACACTTTGTATCACTCAGAAATTATAACAATAGGTATTGAAGTTAATTCACTGAACATGATTGACATGGATAATTTTAACTGTTGTTTCTTGTTATTAAGGCACGGAAACAGATTTTTATATGGCCCAAGCTTTTGATATAGTATTCTTAACATAATTCAACAAATATTCACAGTAAGTACTCGTATATTTAGCAAAATAATAATCATTTAAAAGTAAAAAAGAGTCATTTATTTTATCATATAAACAATAAAAAATCAATTCAAGTTATATACATAATGAAATATATTTAAAACAAACAAAACATTTAAATTGAAATATTCAATTAATTTACCTAACATAAAATAACATTAATGAAAGGAATGTGTCTTTATAATATTACCTTAGAACATTTGTATTTCATCTGTCAGTTTTGTTCAAGTTTGTTTTTAAAATTATTCATTTTTAACCTCTAATGTAGTCGTTTATTATATATTTGTTACATTTATTACAATATACTTGCACTACTGTTATCGGAGAGCACACAAGCGACTGGCTACCCTGGCTCCATGACTTTACTTTATTACCAATGTTTATATTTTCCTAATTTTAAATTAACTTTTTTATGTTACATTTATATATAATACATTTACATTAATATAATATATATATATATATATATAATTACATTATATATATATATTTATTTGGTATGCAATAACCTTTAGTTTCTCTTTCTCTTTAGAGTTTCTTTTTATCTTTAGAGTTTCTCTTTGTTTCTAGAGTTTCTCTTTCTCTTTAGAATTTCTCTTTCTCTTTAGAGTTTCTCTTCCTCTTTAGAGTTTCTTTTTATCTTTAGAGTTTCCTTTTCTCTTTAGAGTTTCTCTTTCTCTTTAGAGTTTCTTTTTATCTTTAGAGTTTCTTTTTATCTTTAGAGTTTCTCTTTCTCTTTAGAGTTTCTCTTTCTCTTTAGAGTTTCTCTTTCTCTTTCTCTTTAGAGTTTCTCTTTCTCTTTATCTTTAGAGTTTCTCTTTCTCTTTAGAGTTTGTCTTTCTCTTTCTCTTTAGAGTTTGTCTTTCTCTTTCTCTTTAGAGTTTCTTTTTATCTTTAGAGTTTCTTTTTATCTTTAGAGTTTCTCTTTCTCTTTAGAGTTTCTCTTTCTCTTTCTCTTTAGAGTTTCTCTTTCTCTTTCTCTTTAGAGTTTGTCTTTCTCTTTCTCTTTAGAGTTTCTCTTTCTCTTTAGAGTTTCTTTTTATCTTTAGAGTTTCTCTTTCTCTTTAGAGTTTCTTTTTATCTTTAGAGTTTCTCTTTCTCTTTAGAGTTTCTCTTTCTCTTTCTCTTTAGAGTTTCTCTTTCTCTTTCTCTTTAGAGTTTCTCTTTCTCTTTAGAGTTTCTCTTTCTCTTTAGAGTTTCTTTTTATCTTTAGAGTTTCTCTTTCTCTTTAGAACTTCTTTTTATCTTTAGAGTTTCTCTTTCTCTTTAGAGTTTCTCTTTCTCTTTCTCTTTAGAGTTTCTCTTTCTCTTTAGAGTTTCTCTTTCTCTTTAGAGTTTGTCTTTCTCTTTCTCTTTAGAGTTTCTCTTTCTCTTTAGAGTTTCTCTTTCTCTTTAGAGTTTCTTTTTATCTTTAGAGTTTCTCTTTCTCTTTAGAGTTTCTCTTTCTCTTTCTCTTTAGAGTTTCTCTTTCTCTTTAGAGTTTCTCTTTCTCTTTAGAGTTTGTCTTTCTCTTTCTCTTTAGAGTTTCTCTTTCTCTTTAGAGTTTCTCTTTCTCTTTATCTTTAGAGTTTCTCTTTCTCTTTAGAGTTTGTCTTTCTCTTTTTCTTTAGAGTTTGTCTTTCTCTTTCTCTTTAGAGTTTCTTTTTATCTTTAGAGTTGCTTTTTATCTTTAGAGTTTCTCTTTCTCTTTAGAGTTTCTCTTTCTCTTTCTCTTTAGAGTTTCTCTTTCTCTTTAGAGTTTCTTTTTATCTTTAGAGTTTCTCTTTCTCTTTCTGTTTAGAGTTTCTCTTTCTCTTTATCTTTAGAGTTTCTCTTTCTCTTTAGAGTTTCTCTTTCTCTTTCTCTTTAGAGTTTCTCTTTCTCTTTCTCTTTAGAGTTTCTCTTTCTTTTTAGAGTTTGTCTTTCTCTTTCTCTTTAGAGTTTCTCTTTCTCTTTAGAGTTTCTTTTTATCTTTAGAGTTTCTCTTTCTCTTTCTCTTTAGAGTTTCTCTTTCTCTTTCTCTTTAGAGTTTGTCTTTCTCTTTCTCTTTAGAGTTTCTCTTTCTCTTTCTCTTTAGAGTTTCTCTTTCTCTTTCTCTTTAGAGTTTGTCTTTCTCTTTCTCTTTAGAGTTTCTCTTTCTCTTTCTCTTTAGAGTTTCTCTTTCTCTTTCTCTTTAGAGTTTGTCTTTCTCTTTCTCTTTAGAGTTTCTTTTTATCTTTAGAGTTGCTTTTTATCTTTAGAGTTTCTCTTTCTCTTTAGAGTTTCTCTTTCTCTTTCTCTTTAGAGTTTCTCTTTCTCTTTCTCTTTAGAGTTTCTCTTTCTTTTTAGAGTTTGTCTTTCTCTTTCTCTTTAGAGTTTCTCTTTCTCTTTAGAGTTTCTCTTTCTTTTATCTTTAGAGTTTCTCTTTCTCTTTCTCTTTAGAGTTTCTCTTTCTCTTTCTCTTTAGAGTTTCTCTTTCTCTTTCTCTTTAGAGTTTCTCTTTAGAGTTTCTCTTTCTCTTTCTCTTTAGAGTTTGTCTTTCTCTTTCTCTTTAGAGTTTCTCTTTCTCTTTAGAGTTTCTCTTTCTCTTTAGAGTTTCTCTTTCTCTTTAGAGTTTCTTTTTATCTTTAGAGTTTCTCTTTCTCTTTCTCTTTAGAGTTTCTCTTTCTCTTTCTCTTTAGAGTTTCTCTTTCTCTTTCTCTTTAGAGTTTCTCTTTCTCTTTCTCTTTAGAGTTTCTCTTTCTCTTTCTCTTTAGAGTTTGTCTTTCTCTTTCTCTTTAGAGTTTCTCTTTCTCTTTAGAGTTTCTCTTTCTCTTTAGAGTTTCTTTTTATCTTTAGAGTTTCTCTTTCTCTTTCTCTTTAGAGTTTCTCTTTCTCTTTCTCTTTAGAGTTTCTCTTTCTCTTTCTCTTTAGAGTTTCTCTTTCTCTTTCTCTTTAGAGTTTGTCTTTCTCTTTCTCTTTAGAGTTTCTCTTTCTCTTTAGAGTTTCTCTTTCTCTTTAGAGTTTCTCTTTCTCTTTAGAGTTTCTTTTTATCTTTAGAGTTTCTCTTTCTCTTTCTCTTTAGAGTTTCTCTTTCTCTTTCTCTTTAGAGTTTCTCTTTCTCTTTCTCTTTAGAGTTTTCCTTTTCATTATTTCATCACTTAATTCTTGAAGAGTATTTCAGAAGACGATATGGACTCTCATCAGTGTGCCAAAAAAGATTGCATCATAGTTTTAAAAATGCTCCCCCCCCCCCCCCCCACCAAATGAGTTCTGTAGAATCATGAAAAATATTTTTTTTTTCTTTTGTGGGTCAAATTGTCTCTTTTATTGTTTCTATTTGAAAGAGAAAAAGAGGGAATTAGGAAAGGAATTGGAAGAAAGATAATCCATTTTCATCCCCCCCCCCCCCCCCGGCGACCATTCAATTGGCACTTGTCTACCCCTCCCCACTCTACCACACCCTACCACCCCAAACTCCAAACACTACCTCTCCAAGACTTGATTAACAAGCGTTGAGGCAAAGTGATTTGCATATTAACTACAAAAGGATCCTGGGGTGAAGGTTTTGACTGTGGTGGGAGGAGGGGGTGGGGGAGGGTTGGTAGATTGTTGCTAACTAGCTGTTGTAAAGACGAAGGGGTGGCACGTGGGTGGGTGAGGAGGGGGGTTGTTTACTCAGGCGTTCAATATCTTGGTGTTCTAGTCAGTTAAAATTTTATCAACACTGACGCGCTGGCTCCAAGTATCATGTCTTCTCTATCTTGTCTTGAGTGATGTATTAGATACACAACTTGTAACATAGAACACTTTCTTGACCTGTAGAGCGCAATTATCAACAAAATATCCTGTTTGTACTTATTAAGAACTGACCGAGTCGCTATTAACTTTAGTTTTATATATATATATAAAAAGATATCACATAAACACGTCATTATTATATATATTATATTTATATATATATTAATATATATATATATATTATATATATATATGGTTATTGGGAGCCCGATCAAATCCCGGTTTAAATCAGAAGCGTTAACTTTTATATGTTTTTCCTTTTATTTTTAACCTATATATTCATATTCATATAATTTTTATTATTATTATTATTTCATTTTATATAATTTTTAATTTTATAATTTTATCTATTGTTTTTGCTTTCTCCGTTCTGCGACGTTTAGTGCCTAGCTCCTTTTTTACGCTAGTGCTGCTCTCATCGGTTGACTCTTTATTGCTTCATTCGCGCTCCGTTCTTCGACCTGGGGAGATCTCTCTCACTTCGTCCTCTCTTCTAGTCTACTCCTGATGACGAACAACAGTTCGAAATATTGAATTCTGTAAGTGTTCTTTTTATTCTCTTTTCTGTTGTGTGCTTTGTGCATATAATTGATTATATTATATAATCAATGATCAAACCACAATAAGAAATGGGAAAACAAGACTAAGATCTTTCTACGTAAACAAGCGGTCTTCGTCAGAGTCAAAAACCCAACTCTGACTAAGGTCGATTGTTACGGTTGAAAGATCATAGTCTTGGTTTCCCATTTCTTATTGTGGTTTGATAATTAATTATTATTTACATGTGAAATCTTTATATATATATTTTATAATATATATATATTATATAAAGATTTCACATAAACACGTGAAACAACAATCAACTGCAGTTGGGTTTTTGACTCTGACGAAGACCGGTTGTTACGGTTGAAAGATCTTAGTCTTGTTTTCCCATTTCTTATTTGGTTTGATCATTGATTATTTCACGTGTTTATGTGAAATCTTTTTATATATGTATATATATATTAAACCTTTCAACGATCTAAATAAAATAAATTCAGAGAAAGGAAAACTACAAAAGATTACAAAAACTCAGTCCTGTATTTCGACTGTTGGATTATCAGGCAGATAGATTGGAATCTCTTTGAAATCTTTCATCAAGTCTATTCCATTGCATGGATTCTGGTCAACTTAAAATTCTGGTCTTTCTCATTTTGAATATCTATGGATCTATATACTCAATTTTATTCTGTTTTAAACAAGCTAATTTAAACTGGCTCGTAGGTAGACACGCCACCAGATTAGGATTGGAGGCGAGGGATTTTTGCAGGGCATGTCAGAACGAGGAAGAGGAAGAGACAATTTCTCACTTTCTCTGTCAATTCCCTGGTCTGGCTCAAAGAAGGAAATAAGCACTAGGAGAATATTTCTTTGACAATCTTGAGAATTAGCATCCACTGGTATCAGGGGTCTAGATTTATTATTCTCTCGAAATGGTTCGAGTGGACTAGTGACGGGGGAGAATAGCCCCAATTCCTCTTTGTGGTATCACAAAGGGCCGGCTTGCGGCCTATGTGTGTTCTCTCTCGGGACGGCCACTGTAACCTAACCTAACAAGCTAATGTTCTCATGTAAGCATAGAATACAGCGGTTTCTTTTTTCGTTTATAAGAAAAAAAATCAATGTTGTGTTGAATTTGTTAAAAATAAATTTAACACAAAACATTAAGTAGAAAGAAAAACAAGTTGTTTGATATAATGATTTGATTTGTGATGTTTAGTATATAAGGAAAGGTTTAGGGGTGGGCAGGAGTGTTTGATGGCCCTTTTTAGTAGAATGGAAGGATCCTTAGGGGTGGTGGAAAGGGTGTGGTGTGTGTGTGTGTGTTGTGTGGTGTTGGGAGGGGGGTGAAAGTGTCGACCCTGCAACGAGAGAGTTCTTCAGTTGACCTGTCGTCCTTGAATTGACTTCTTTTCCTGAAGACGACTGCTATTACGTCGAAATATTAAAAAGTGAGTAGTAATTTTTACGTTTTCTTCTGTGTGTCACAGTTTATTTTAAGCTGTAATCTGTCTTCTAGATCGTTTTTTCTTTATACTAAATTAATATACTAGACTACCCGTGACACTTTGTATCACTCAGAAATTATAACAATAGGTATTGAAGTTAATTCACTGAACATGATTGACATGGATAATTTTAACTGTTGTTTTCTTGTTATTAAGGCACGGAAACAGATTTTTATATGGCCCAAGCTTTTGATATAGTATTCTTAACATAATTCAACAAATATTCACAGTAAGTACTCGTATATTTAGCAAAATAATAATCATTTAAAAGTAAAAAAGAGTCATTTATTTTATCATATAAACAATAAAAAATCAATTCAAGTTATATACATAATGAAATATATTTAAAACAAACAAAACATTTAAATTGAAATATTCAATTAATTTACCTAACATAAAATAACATTAATGAAAGGAATGTGTCTTTATAATATTACCTTAGAACATTGTATTTCATCTCTGTCAGTTTGTTCAAGTTTGTTTTTAAAATTATTCATTTTTAACCTCTAATGTAGTCGTTTATTATATATTTGTTACATTTATTACAATATACTTGCACTACTGTTATCGGAGAGCACACAAGCGACTGGCTACCCTGGCTCCATGACTTTACTTTATTACCAATGTTTATATTTTCCTAATTTTAAATTAACTTTTTATGTTACATTTATATATAATACATTTACATTAATATAATATATATATATATATATATAATTACATTATATATATATATTTATTTGGTATGCAATAACCTTTAGTTTCTCTTTCTCTTTAGAGTTTCTTTTTATCTTTAGAGTTTCTCTTTGTTTCTAGAGTTTCTCTTTCTCTTTAGAATTTCTCTTTTCTTTAGAGTTTCTCTTCCTCTTTAGAGTTTCTTTTTATCTTTAGAGTTTCCTTTTCTCTTTAGAGTTTCTCTTTCTCTTTAGAGTTTCTTTTTATCTTTAGAGTTTCTTTTTATCTTTAGAGTTTCTCTTTCTCTTTAGAGTTTCTCTTTCTCTTTAGAGTTTCTCTTTCTCTTTCTCTTTAGAGTTTCTCTTTCTCTTTATCTTTAGAGTTTCTCTTTCTCTTTAGAGTTTGTCTTTCTCTTTCTCTTTAGAGTTTGTCTTTCTCTTTCTCTTTAGAGTTTCTTTTTATCTTTAGAGTTTCTTTTTATCTTTAGAGTTTCTCTTTCTCTTTAGAGTTTCTCTTTCTCTTTCTCTTTAGAGTTTCTCTTTCTCTTTCTCTTTAGAGTTTGTCTTTCTCTTTCTCTTTAGAGTTTCTCTTTCTCTTTAGAGTTTCTTTTTATCTTTAGAGTTTCTCTTTCTCTTTAGAGTTTCTTTTTTTCTTTAGAGTTTCTCTTTCTCTTTAGAGTTTCTCTTTCTCTTTCTCTTTAGAGTTTCTCTTTCTCTTTCTCTTTAGAGTTTCTCTTTCTCTTTAGAGTTTCTCTTTCTCTTTAGATTTCTTTTTATCTTTAGAGTTTCTCTTTCTCTTAGAACTTCTTTTTATCTTTAGTTTTCTCTTTCTCTTAGAGTTTCTCTTTCTCTTCTCTTTAGAGTTTCTCTTTCTCTTTAGAGTTTCTCTTTCTCTTTAGAGTTTGTCTTTCTCTTTCTCTTTAGAGTTTCTCTTTCTCTTTAGAGTTTCTCTTTCTCTTTAGAGTTTCTTTTTATCTTTAGAGTTTCTCTTTCTCTTTAGAGTTTCTCTTTCTCTTTCTCTTTAGAGTTTCTCTTTCTCTTTAGAGTTTCTCTTTCTCTTTAGAGTTTGTCTTTCTCTTTCTCTTTAGAGTTTCTCTTTCTCTTTAGAGTTTCTCTTTCTCTTTATCTTTAGAGTTTCTCTTTCTCTTAGAGTTTGTCTTTCTCTTTTTCTTTAGAGTTTGTCTTTCTCTTTCTCTTTAGAGTTTCTTTTTATCTTTAGAGTTGCTTTTTATCTTTAGAGTTTCTCTTTCTCTTTAGAGTTTCTCTTTCTCTTTCTCTTTAGAGTTTCTCTTTCTCTTAGAGTTTCTTTTTATCTTTAGTTTTTCTCTTTCTCTTTTCTGTTTAGAGTTTCTCTTTCTCTTTATCTTTAGAGTTTCTCTTTCTCTTTAGAGTTTCTCTTCTCTTTCTCTTTAGTTTCTCTTTCTCTTTCTCTTTAGAGTTTCTCTTTCTTTTTAGAGTTTGTCTTTCTCTTTCTCTTTAGAGTTTCTCTTTCTCTTAAGTTTCTTTTTATCTTTAGAGTTTCTCTTTCTCTTTCTCTTTAGAGTTTCTCTTTCTCTTTCTCTTTAGAGTTTGTCTTTCTCTTTCTCTTTAGAGTTTCTCTTTCTCTTTCTCTTTAGAGTTTCTCTTTCTCTTTCTCTTTAGAGTTTGTCTTTCTCTTTCTCTTTAGAGTTTCTCTTTCTCTTTCTCTTTAGAGTTTCTCTTTCTCTTTCTCTTTAGAGTTTGTCTTTCTCTTTCTCTTTAGAGTTTCTTTTTATCTTTAGAGTTGCTTTTTATCTTTAGAGTTTCTCTTTCTCTTTAGAGTTTCTCTTTCTCTTTCTCTTTAGAGTTTCTCTTTCTCTTTCTCTTTAGAGTTTCTCTTTCTTTTTAGAGTTTGTCTTTCTCTTTCTCTTTAGAGTTTCTCTTTCTCTTTAGAGTTTCTCTTTCTTTTTATCTTTAGAGTTTCTCTTTCTCTTTCTCTTTAGAGTTTCTCTTTCTCTTTCTCTTTAGAGTTTCTCTTTCTCTTTCTCTTTAGAGTTTCTCTTTAGAGTTTCTCTTTCTCTTTCTCTTTAGAGTTTGTCTTTCTCTTTCTCTTTAGAGTTTCTCTTTCTCTTTAGAGTTTCTCTTTCTCTTTAGAGTTTCTCTTTCTCTTTAGAGTTTCTTTTTATCTTTAGAGTTTCTCTTTCTCTTTCTCTTTAGAGTTTCTCTTTCTCTTTCTCTTTAGAGTTTCTCTTTCTCTTTCTCTTTAGAGTTTCTCTTTCTCTTTCTCTTTAGAGTTTCTCTTTCTCTTTCTCTTTAGAGTTTGTCTTTCTCTTTCTCTTTAGAGTTTCTCTTTCTCTTTAGAGTTTCTCTTTCTCTTTAGAGTTTCTTTTTATCTTTAGAGTTTCTCTTTCTCTTTCTCTTTAGAGTTTCTCTTTCTCTTTCTCTTTAGAGTTTCTCTTTCTCTTTCTCTTTAGAGTTTCTCTTTCTCTTTCTCTTTAGAGTTTGTCTTTCTCTTCTCTTTAGAGTTTCTCTTTCTCTTTAGAGTTTCTCTTCTCTTTAGAGTTTCTCTTTCTCTTTAGAGTTTCTTTTTATCTTTAGAGTTTCTCTTTCTCTTTCTCTTTAGAGTTTCTCTTTCTCTTTCTCTTTAGAGTTTCTCTTTCTCTTTCTCTTTAGAGTTTTCCTTTTCATTATTTCATCACTTAATTCTTGAAGAGTATTTCAGAAGACGATATGGACTCTCATCAGTGTGCCAAAAAAGATTGCATCATAGTTTTAAAATGCTCCCCCCCCCCCCCCCCACCAAATGAGTTCTGTAGAATCATGAAAAATATTTTTTTTTTCTTTTGTGGGTCAAATTGTCTCTTTTATTGTTTCTATTTGAAAGAGAAAAAGAGGGAATTAGGAAAGGAATTGGAAGAAAGATAATCCATTTTCATCCCCCCCCCCCCCCCCGGCGACCATTCAATTGGCACTTGTCTACCCCTCCCCACTCTACCACACCCTACCACCCCAAACTCCAAACACTACCTCTCCAAGACTTGATTAACAACGTTGAGGCAAAGTGATTTGCATATTAACTACAAAAGGATCCTGGGTGAAGGTTTGACTGTGTGAGGAGGGGGTGGGGGAGGTTGGTAGATTGTTGCTAACTAGCTGTTGTAAAGACGAAGGGGTGGCACGTGGGTGGGTGAGGAGGGGGGTTGTTTACTCAGGCGTTCAATATCTTGGTGTTCTAGTCAGTTAAAATTTTATCAACACTGACGCGCTGGCTCCAAGTATCATGTCTTCTCTATCTTGTCTTGAGTGATGTATTAGATACACAACTTGTAACATAGAACACTTTCTTGACCTGTAGAGCGCAATTATCAACAAAATATCCTGTTTGTACTTATTAAGAACTGACCGAGTCGCTATTAACTTTAGTTTTATATATATATATAAAAAGATATCACATAAACACGTCATATATATATATATATATATATATATATAATATATATATATATGGTTATTGGGAGCCCGATCAAATCCCGGTTTAAATCAGAAGCGTTAACTTTTATATTTTTTTCTTTTATTTTTAACCTATATATTCATATTCATATAATTTTTATTATTATTATTATTTCATTTTATATAATTTTTAATTTTATAATTTTATCTATTGTTTTTGTTTGCTTTCTCCGTTCTGCGACGTTTAGTGCCTAGCTCCTTTTTACGCTAGTGCTGCTCTCATCGGTTGACTCTTTATTGCTTCATTCGCGCTCCGTTCTTCGACCTGGGGAGATCTCTCTCACTTCGTCCTCTCTTCTAGTCTACTCCTGATGACGAACAACAGTTCGAAATATTGAATTCTGTAAGTGTTCTTTTTATTCTCTTTTCTGTTGTGTGCTTTGTGCATATAATTGATTATATATATATAATCAATGATCAAACCACAATAAGAAATGGGAAAACAAGACTAAGATCTTTCATACGTAACAAGCGGTCTTCGTCAGAGTCAAAAACCCAACTCTGACTAAGGTCGATTGTTACGGTTGAAAGATCATAGTCTTGGTTTCCCATTTCTTATTGTGGTTTGATAATTAATTATTATTTCACATGTGAAATCTTTATATATATATATATATATATATATATATATATATATATATAAAGATTTCACATAAACACGTGAAACAACAATCAACTGCAGTTGGGTTTTTGACTCTGACGAAGACCGGTTGTTACGGTTGAAAGATCTTAGTCTTGTTTTCCCATTTCTTATTGTGGTTTGATCATTGATTATTTCACGTGTTTATGTGAAATCTTTTTATATATGTATATATATATTAAACCTTTCAACGATCTAAATAAAATAAATTCAGAGAAAGGAAACACATACAAAAGATTACAAAAACTCAGTCCTGTATTTCGACTGTTGGATTATCAGGCAGATAGATTGGAATCTCTTTGAAATCTTTCATCAAGTCTATTCCATTGCATGGATTCTGGTCAACTTAAAATTCTGGTCTTTCTCATTTTGAATATCTATGGATCTATATACTCAATTTTATTCTGTTTTAAACAAGCTAATTTAAACTGGCTCGTAGGTAGACACGCCACCAGATTAGGATTGGAGGCGAGGGATTTTTGCAGGGCATGTCAGAACGAGGAAGAGGAAGAGACAATTTCTCACTTTCTCTGTCAATTCCCTGGTCTGGCTCAAAGAAGGAAATAAGCACTAGGAGAATATTTCTTTGACAATCTTGAGAACTTAGCATCCACTGGTATCAGGGGTCTAGATTTATTATTCTCTCGAAATGGTTCGAGTGGACTAGTGACGGGGGAGAATAGCCCCAATTCCTCTTTGTGGTATCACAAAGGGCCGGCTTGCGGCCTATGTGTGTTCTCTCTCGGGACGGCCACTGTAACCTAACCTAACAAGCTAATGTTCTCATGTAAGCATAGAATACAGCGGTTTCTTTTTTCGTTTATAAGAAAAAAAATCAATGTTGTGTTGAATTTGTTAAAAATAAATTTAACACAAAACATTAAGTAGAAGAAAAACAAGTTGTTTGATATAATGATTTGATTTGTGATGTTTAGTATATAAGGAAAGGTTTAGGGGTGGGCAGGAGTGTTTGATGGCCCTTTTTAGTAGAATGGAAGGATCCTTAGGGGTGGTGGTAAAGGGTGTGTGTGTGTGTGTGTGTGTGTGTGTGTGTGGTGGGCAGGGGGGTGAAAAGTGTCGACCCTAAAGGGATGAACAGGGTGAGAGAGTATATTGAGTAAACCACCTAAGGGAATAAGACTCTCTCAGTGTAGATAAAATGAAACTGAGGAGGGGATATGTGTTTGTATGTCTGGAATTAATAGGAGGGGTTTTTCGTAAAAACAAATCGGTTCTTTCAGATCTTATGCTTGTATAAATCTCTAGTCAGAACACCCCAAAAAAAACATAAAGGATAGTATTTATATATATATATATATATATATATATATATATTATCTCTATCTCACTCTCTCTGCTTATTGATCAATGCATTACCATCTCTCCTCCTATACACACACACACACACACACACACACACACACACACACACACACACACACACACACACACACGCAGGCACACACACACACACATATATATATATATATATAGTTCAATATACAGAATTACCAGAAAATTTGAGTCTGTAAGTATGTTTCTTTTACTTTCTGTGCTACCTATCTTCAATTTTGATCATATATATATATATATATATATATATATATCAATGATCAAACCACAATAAGAAATGGGAAACAAGACTAAGATCTTTCAACCGTAACAAGCGGTCTTTGTTAGAGTCAACAACCCAACTAACGAAGACCGCTTGTTACGGTTGAAAGATCTTAGTCTTGTTTCCCATTTCTTATTGTGGTTTGATCATTTATTGTTATTTCACGTGTTTATGTGAAATCTTTATATATATATATATATATATATATATATATATATATATATATATATACTTTTTCGTTGGAAATACGATCCAAAACGGACAAAAATAGTTCAATATACACAAAGAAACATAGAGAAATCAAAAGAACACACTTACAGTCTCTAATTTTCGGATTGAACCGTCTTTAGGAGAGATAAGAGAGGGAAACCAAGCGCACTGGATCAAAGACGGTTGGAGACCAATATTTGGCTATTAAGTGCGCGCAGTGCACCTGGCCTCAATCTAAAGCGATAATGTCTAAAAGTTCCTTGCCTTTTCACATATTTAATAATTTATTTCGTTTGTTATTATTATTATTTGTATTCTAAGTTTTATTTTACCATAGCTTAGTCAGTACTTTTGTTTATGTATCAATTTCTCTGTATCAATTTTCCTTATTTTTTCAATTTTTTCTTTTTTATATATTTATTGTTTTCATATTCCATTAATTTAATGTAATTATAAATTATAAATTAATTATAAATTGATTCCTGTCTACCTTATTTTCTGTGAACGGGCGCGCATGCGGCAACACTGTTGGTCTCCAACCGTCTCTGATCCAGTGCGCTTGGTTTCCCTCTCTTATCTCTCCTGAAGACGGTTCAAACCGAAAATTAGAGACTGTAAGTGTGTTCTTCTGATTTCTCTATGTATCTTTGTTTATATTGAACTATATATATATATATATATATATATATATATATATAACAATTAAAATAAGCAGTGACACATAAACAGAAACACAACAAAGACTCACTTTTCAATATTTTGACCGTAATGGCGGTCGTCCTCAGGAGAAGAAGTGAATTGACGGAGGGACGACAGTCAACTGAAGAACTCACAGGGTGAGGGCTAAAGCAGTGCTGCCGCAAAGGAGACAAATAAAAAAGGAACTAGGAAGTCGAGAGCAAAAATAAATAAAAAAATCTGGAGTGGCCTACACTCTACTTTACTATAAGTAACTCAATGTCAAATTTCTTGAGTATACAAAACATAACGTCTCATTTAAGCATAACGTAAACATCTAAATCGGATATAATTATTAGCCTGTCATTCCTGAGGTAGTACAAATAGTGATTGAAGGACATATCAATTTATAAGCTTATTTTTGTACATCACAAATAATTTATTATTTGCAAATAATTTCATTAGTATAACTACAGCAGTAATAACATTTTTGAAAAACCAAAGTGAACATTTCTTGAAACGAAATAGTATCCTACAAGAGAACATGGCTATTGTTCAAATAGCCAGTAGATTTCTTACATCGTTTACTTGACATCCTTCTACATTGAATATTAATGTAAAATTTTCAAATTTGAAACAGTAAAATACCCTTTTTTTCTCTGAAAAACTTCTAAAACAGCGAAGAAAATGTTGTTTTAAGGTGATTTGTTAATTAAAGATGTACGATAATTACAGTTATTAATCTCTAAACGAAAGATTTCAATTTTGAATTATCTTTTACATTTTTGGTTTTTAACAGAATTATTATACTGGGAATTTTATGGCTTCTTAGTATTTAATAAGATCATTTTCCTTCCCCTTTGTCAAGTAACATATATACGATTTTTTTTTTAATGAAAGTTATAATTTACCTGCACAATATTATTCCTCTTACATCTCTTCTAAGTCAATAATATATTTTCATTTTTCCATTAGAAACATCAATTTTATCTCAGTGGATTCGCTCAAAAAATTTCAAAAAGTCAATGTAAACAATGTAAAAAAATACAAAAAATTCGACAAGTATAGCAGGTGATCTCTTAGTCTAGAATAAACAAACAGTTTTTATATCGTTATTGCTCTTTCCCGTAATTGAAACTTCATGAATTTTTTTTTGTGAATTGCTAATTTTTTGCTCCATTTTTGGTCAAATTTTCATTTTTTTTAACGAGCCGTTTAGCGTCAAAAAATCATTTTCTGAAAACACAAATCGTACTGTAACGCCCCTTTAGCGAAAGTAATTTCAAAAAAAAATATCTCAACTCATTCGCCATATAATGTTCTATTTGTAGGCATAGTTTCATTCTTGTCCGTCAAACAGTATGGCTTGTATCGCTCTCACAAGGTTTGAGATTGAATTATAAGTCAAAATTTTTACATTTTATTGAAAAAAAAATATTTCCTGTTGTTTTAAAATTTTGAATATATTTTTCGTTTGTTGCATTTGTAACTCCAAAGATAATGTCAAAATTTCAAAACTCTAGGGTTATCAGTTTAGGAGAAATAAATGTTTTAAAAAAAACGGTTTTTGGCAAAAAAAGTGACTTTCCCGTCATGCATAATTCTTCCCAAACAATAGGGATCTTCGTCTAAATGGGGCCCATTTTTGTGTAAAATATCAACTTGATCCATCAATGATTCTGGACCGTAGCGTGGTAACAAGCAATGCTAACACACGCACCCACCCACGCACCCACCCACCCACCCACCCACCCACCCACCCACCCACCCACCCACACACACACAGACATCATCGTAAAAACGTCATAAAACGACTTCTGGTACCTCAAAACATGTAATTCCGTCAAAATCTCGAGATCGAATTTTTTCACGATCACTATACTTTACTTATAGTAAAGTAAAAAAAAAAAATGTTTTTGAAAGGTAGAAAAAGGTTAAGAAAAGAAAATATATAGAACAATTAAAAATAAAAAAAAAATTAAAAAAATAAATAAATAAATAAATAAATAAAAAAATTAAAAAATTAAAAAATAAATAAATAAAAAACTAACGATTTAAATTCAAGCCAGGTTTCGAGCGTGCCCCCAGGAGCCAAATGTGGGCTTCCTCAGAAGCTTTTAAAGTAACTTGTCTGTTATCACTGGGGACTTGTTTAAGAACTTGGACTATGAAACAATCATTGAAACTGAGATGGTGGGAATTAGCGTGAGTGGCGACAGGGAGACTGCTGCGTTTACCAACCGAAAGCCTGTGATTATTCATCCGAAGGTTCAGCATCGTAGATGCTAAACCAACGTAAAAAGCATCACATTGGGTGCATTTCAAGAGGTAAACGCAGTCAGTGGAGATATATATATATATATATATATATATATATATGTATCAAAAGAAAATGAGAGAAAGAGAGAAAAAGAGAGAAAGTGAGAGACAGAGTGAGAGAAAGTATTGTACTTTACTGCTTAATCATTAAAGAAATTTACCTTCCCAGTTCAAAATATCAAGTAATGGCCACTTGAATCTGAGATGAAAACCATTGGTGTTTCTAGAATAAATGAAACTAAAGATATTTAAAATGTTTATTCTTCCGTTATTGACAGGCACACCTGGATTCCTCCTAGAGCGCACCAATGCGCCCGGGCACACCGTTTGAGACGCACTGCTATAATAGATTGCACGGGGTAGTAATGAGTGATTATGCTCCTGTAATAGCCTCTAATGCTCAACTCCGACTTCGGCCTTCACGAGGCTACCCTGTTAACCTGCTATATGCAGGGACAAACGAAAGAGGAGGAGAAGGTGATCAGGGGCTGGGCCTGACCATCTTCGTTTCATATCCTTCCTAATTCCCAAATCTCTTACTTCTAACTCAGCCCCAATCTAAGGTGTTTCTCTCTATCTCTATGTTTCTTTGTCTATATTGAACTATATATATATATAGATACCTGTTATATATAGGTTAACCTGCTATAGACAAACAAAAGAGGAGGAGAATGTGATCAGGGGCTGGACCTGACCACCTTCGTTTCACAACCTTCCTAATCCCCAAATCCCCTCCTTTTATCTCAGCCCCAATCTAAGTTGTTATGTGATCAGTGCCGAAGGATGGATGGATGGGGTTACTGTATTATGAACGGAGCCTCAAGGGTACCAGGCGACCCCCTTGAGTAAATAGCCTTACTCCGGTTTGCGGTGATCTGCCTGAGCGGACTAAATACCTCCGATAGAGGTTCAAGAATTTCCCCCTGTATAATACTAAGGAGAAAGCAGTCCGGCTTCTAAAAGCGCTAACTAGTGGAAGCCAACTTCTCACAAGTCCACATAAGGACACGAAGAAGACCGTCCCGAAGAAGGTGAAATGAAGTCACTTTTTGCTGAAACGTAGGGTACCTAAATGGACATTATCAATGATGGTTTGTGTAGATTCTGCAAAGAAGAGGAAAAAACACCGTTGCACCTCCTGTCTGATTGTCAAACAACTTTGTTGCAAAGAGGTAGATGATTTGAGATACTCAACATACCATAGAAAAACTTTTACCAGTGGACCCAGCAAAAGTGTTGAGCTTCTTGGAGGCGTTGAAGATAACTGCTGAGGTACTGTAATATAGAAGAGGGGAAGTACAATAATTCTTAAGACGTAGTGCTATAGTCACCCTCAAATAATAATAAATAAATAAACAAATTGCACAAGTAATGAATCTCAAAAATTTTTTTTATTTCTTTCGAAATTGTTTAATTATCTTTTTTTTAATTACTTTAAATTTTAGTACTTTCTAGTAATTAATGCGATATAAAAGTGGAATAGAACTGTTTGATATTATTATTATTTGTTTATATTGTTTAAACCGATTCCTTGTGGGTGATAATATCAGCTGAGAGAGAGAGAGAGAGAGAGAGAGAGAGAGTGAGAGACAGAGTGACAGGAAGGATCCTTTACTGCTTAAACATTAAAGAAATTTACCTTTGAGTACAAAATATCAAGTAATGGCCATTTGAATCTGAGATGAAAACCATTGGTGTTTCTAAAATAAATGAAACTGAAAATATTTAAAATGTTAATCTTTCGTTATCATCAGGCGCTGCTGGATACCTTCCAGAGGGCGCTAATGTGCCCGGGTGCACCGTTTGAGACCCACTGCTCTAATAGATTGCACGGGGTAGTAATGAGTGATTATGCACCTATAATAGCCTTTAGCACTCAACTCGGTTATTCTACAGAATGATTGTTAGATCGGTGATTCTACATTGAGAGTCCTAAATTTTGCCTAACTCAAGTGCATTTCGGGTAGGGGAATCTTTAACGAGTACCTGAAATCATACAGGCTCAGGACCGACGGTTTAACGTCCTCTTCAAGGGACAACATACTCAGATTTATTCACCTCCTGCGTGAATAAATCGAAAGCCAGGTGGGGATCGAACCCCGGGACTACCAGCCCAGAGGCGAGTACAAAACCACTGAGCTACCCTGGTCTCTTATTATTCTTATTTAATAACTGGGAATACTTTCTAACTTTTCCACTTACAGCAGTATAATAAACCAGTCGAAATAGACCTCTCATTTCCAACTAATAACATTCTATAAATGATAGTTAGTCTATACTTTTACTCTTGTATGGTTTAGTAAATTTAGCAAAATATTCAAGTTTACATTATTCTAATCAAAACCATGCCCCAAATACTGGAAAATCAAACATTGCCATTTCCCAAGTAAATAGAGATTAATTTGAAGTTTGCACAACTTGATATAACTAGAACTAACTGTTCACTGGTTTGCTCTTGTGGTGACTGCAATCCAGAACTTCATCAAATTGAGCGATGGAACAACTTTCTTTTGTCAAATAAACCTCCTTAAATAAATTCTACGTAACTTTTTAACATATTTTGATATTTTTTTTTCACTTTATTATAAGCAAAGTCTAGTGATTGTGAAAAAAAAAATCAATCTCGAAATTTTAACGGAATTAAATGTTTTTAAATAGAACTATCATAAGCCTTTGAGTCTATTTTGTCTAGAACTGACATAGAACACATCTAGGTCGTAAGTCCATTCTGTTTAGATCTGAAATAGAACAGCTATAAGTCTTTGAGTCTATTTTATCTTGAAACAGAACAACTATAAGCCTTTGAGTCTATTTTGTCTAGAACTGAAATAGAACACCTCTAAGTCGTAAGTCTATTCTGTTTAGATCTGAAACAGAACAAGTATAAGTCTTTGAGTCTATTTTGTCTAGAACTGAAATAGAACACATCTAAGTTTTAAGTCTATTTTGTTTAGATCTGAAATAGAACACATGTAGGTCGTAAGTCTATTCTGTTTAGATCTGAAATAGAACAGCTATAACTCTTTGAATCTATTTTATCTTGAAACAGAACAACTATAAGTCTTTGAGTCTATTTTGTCTAGAACTGGCATAGAACAGCTCTAAGTCGTAAGTCTATTTTGTTTAAATCTGAAATAGAACAGCTATAAGTCTTTGAGTCTATTTTATCTAGAAACAGAACAACTTTAAGCCTTTGAGTTTATTTTATCTAGAACTAAAATAGAACAGCTATAAGTCTTTGAGTCTATTTTATCTAGAAACAGAACAACTTTAAGCCTTTGAGTTTATTTTATCTAGAACTAAAATAGAACAACTATAACTCTTTGAGTCTAAGTTTGTATCTAAGAAAACTTTTGTTGGATATTTTCCTATAATTTTTTTTTATAGAGAAACACTTTTTTTTTATAAGTGAGAATTTTTTGTAGGAAACATTATAGTTGGTTATAATGTACAAAATGGTTATATTGTACATGTTATCGATCTTTTATGAAGAATATAGAGGTAATGGGAAGGATTGAACCTGTGATGTTGGATACTAAAGGGTTATATTGTACAAGTTATCAATCTTTTATGAAGAATATAAGTGTAATGGGTAAGAATTGAACCTGTGATGTTGGATACTAAAGGGAAGTAAGGTAATGAATACAATTAAAAGCCTTTGGTTTGGGATACTGCTATTGAGGTGTATGAAGGGATTAGGGCATGTGTTTGTTGGAGTGGGGGGGGGGGGGGCAATGACAAGTAGTAGTAGTAGTGCCCAGAGGAAGGGCTCTACCCTGCCCTGTGTCAATCAATGCTATCTCACAACCCTTCGCTTAATTCACATGACCCAACCAATGTATATTAAACCAGCCCTAAAAAGGGTTCTCCCTCTGTCTCTCTTTCTCTCTCACTTTTAGACAATTCCTTTTCTAAAAAAAAAAAAAAAAAAAAAAAAAAAATCGCCCTTTCCGGTATACATTTAACTAGGGCCTCCTCCTACCTTCTTTTCTACCATCTCACTTACTCTCAACAAAGTATTGAAACTAAAACAAGTTTACCATCTCTGTCTTACTCCTTATTGAGTCAGCACTATTCGATCTCTTGTCAAATTCAATCTGTGTGTATATGCTTTGAGATGAGTGTCTCTGTTACTCCAATGCTTCCGCTATCTCCTCACTCATTCTATACTTATCTTCCTTGGGTTGATAATGCACTGAGCGTCTTACCTTCATATAGTATCCATTTACTGTTTCAATCCCTATTTATATATATAATATATATATATATATAGAAAATTGTCACAATAATACGTGATATAAATATTCAGGTAACTCACCACAAATTAAAGAAGATAGTCGCTCTAAGGCCTTTCGCTTTCACGTCGTCAGAGAGCAAGTGAATACAAGTTGTAAGCAGGTTATGAATTTTGATTTAAAGAAGGAGTAAGATTGGCATCATTGACAGTATTTTTCCCTATAACTGTTGAAATAGTCTTGATTTTTTTTGATAATTCCTTCAATTAGAAATTCATCTAATTTAAAAAGGCCTGGACTAGTGTTGACCAAGCTCTTAGAAAAGTCTTTTATGAGGGCGCTTTCAACAATGTTTCTTCTTCTTCCACATGACATAAAAACGAAAGCGAAAGGCCTTAGAGCGACTATCTTCTTTAATTTGTTATGAGTTACCTGAATATATATATATATATATATAAAGATTTCACATAAGCACGTGAAATAACAATCAATGATCAAACCACAATAAGAAATGGGAAAACAAGACTAAGATCTTTCAACCGTAACAAGCGGTCTTCGTCAGAGTCAAAAACACAACTGAACACTGAACTGAACTGTGTTCAGTTGGGTTTTTGGCTCTGACGAAGACCGCTTGTTACGGTTGAAAGATCTTAGTCTTTGAAAATGACACCAAATTTAGCTGATACCTGTTGTTAAGAAACAGGTATCAGCTAAATGAGCCGTTTATTTTGAAAGTGGCCTAATTCCATTTTCCAAAAAAATTTAGCTAGCTATTTAAATAATTACATTTTTACGTTATCTTTACCTTTTGCAGCAAATTGTACAAAATTTATTTAAAATTACTAAGTTTCTTTATAACAAAAATTAGTTGATAAATAAAATGACAATATTTTTAAATTTTGTAAAACGCAAACCCTTAAATATCTCGATTTTAACATAAATGGAATTAGGCCACTTTCAAAATAAACGGCTCAAATTTGATGTCATTTTTAATAATGTGTGCGTCAAAGAAGGACTGCTACCAAAATTTACGAATATATATATGTATATATATATAGACTTCTTCATCATTAAACACATTCAGGGTTACCAACAATTCTAGAAACTTCAATCAAGCAGGTTAACAAGTATTTATTATTTTTTAGTTCACTTGCTCTCTGACGATATGTTGACGAAAGGCCTTAGAGCATTGAAAAATATGCTATGATGATGCTATAAATATATAGCAAAACGTAGGCGTAAGTGAAGTGTTTGTTTGTGTAGACCAACCCTCAATAACCTCTGCTGTTTACTATATATATATATATATTATATATATACTTTTTCGATGAAAATACGATCCGAAATGGAGAAACACAGTTCAATGTACATAAAGAAACATAGAGAAATTAAAAACACAAACTTACAGTCTCTAATTTTCGGTTGAACTGTCTTCAGGAGAGATAAAGAAGGAAAACCAAGCGCACTGGTACAGAGACGGTACTCTTTGTATATACTCTTCTCAACTCCTCACCAGATGTTTTCTGCATCTAGTGTTCAGTTGGGTTTTTTACTCTGACGAAGACCGCTTGTTACGGTTGAAAGATCTTAGTCTTGTTTTCCCATTTCTTATTGTGGTTTGATCATTGATTGTTGTTTCACGTGTTTATGTGAAATCTTTTTATATATATATATATATTGGCGTTTCAGTTCGAACGCCAAGTCAGTCGTTATCAGCCTTTGGAGCGATTCACATCTTTTCCTGAAGACGAGGACATCGAAATATAGTAGTGATTTCGGTGATTTCTTTTCTATGTGTTCTTTTAAAAATTCTAGTTTATATATATATATATATATAATTACAAAACTAAAGTTTATCAGGACTAGGTCGCTTCTTCAGTTTCAAATATACTCTCAATTCCAACGTTTCGTTTTTTTATTCAAAACTTAGAAACAACAAACAAACGCAGACTAAGCTTTATAGAAAGGCGGTTACAAAAAATATCCAGAAAAATATTATATGTTAGTAGTTAAACAGTGATAGAGATATATGAGTGATATGTAATACATTCAATGAGTGTAATAGAGATAGTCAACTATAAGCCAGTGCTTTCTTTAATATGCTGAAGTGAGATAAAGCTATTGGTTGGTATGGGTGAGAGGAAGTGAGTGTGATGATGTGAGAATGGCATGGCAGTATTCCAATTCTTGATCCCTCTTTCCCCCCCCCCCCCCCCACCTCCACCTCCACCGGTCCACACACCAACTCTAAACTCATC
This sequence comes from Hermatobates lingyangjiaoensis, assembly GCA_026182355.1. Classification (NCBI taxonomy): domain Eukaryota; kingdom Metazoa; phylum Arthropoda; class Insecta; order Hemiptera; family Hermatobatidae; genus Hermatobates; species Hermatobates lingyangjiaoensis. The sequence goes on from JAPFBL010000716.1 coordinate 123,598, forward strand.
CTTTCTCACTCACTCCCATTAGTGAATTGCCTCTGGACTCAAAAACCAATAAATTCTCCATCTCAAATCTCATCCTTCTCAATTTGAAAACTACCCCACCTCCCCACCCCCCACTCTTCAACCCCAAGTAAGATTTACATCTATATCCCTTAAAATGCCCTGCAACGAGAGAGTTCTTCAGTTGACCTGTCGTCCTTGAATTGACTTCTTTTCCTGAAGACGACTGCTATTACGTCGAAATATTAAAAAGTGAGTAGTAATTTTTACGTTTTCTTCTGTGTGTCACAGTTTATTTTAAGCTGTAATCTGTCTTCTAGATCGTTTTTTCTTTATACTAAATTAATATACTAGACTACCCGTGACACTTTGTATCACTCAGAAATTATAACAATAGGTATTGAAGTTAATTCACTGAACATGATTGACATGGATAATTTTAACTGTTGTTTTCTTGTTATTAAGGCACGGAAACAGATTTTTATATGGCCCAAGCTTTTGATATAGTATTCTTAACATAATTCAACAAATATTCACAGTAAGTACTCGTATATTTAGCAAAATAATAATCATTTAAAAGTAAAAAAGAGTCATTTATTTTATCATATAAACAATAAAAAATCAATTCAAGTTATATACATAATGAAATATATTTAAAACAAACAAAACATTTAAATTGAAATATTCAATTAATTTACCTAACATAAAATAACATTAATGAAAGGAATGTGTCTTTATAATATTACCTTAGAACATTGTATTTCATCTCTGTCAGTTTGTTCAAGTTTGTTTTTAAAATTATTCATTTTTAACCTCTAATGTAGTCGTTTATTATATATTTGTTACATTTATTACAATATACTTGCACTACTGTTATCGGAGAGCACACAAGCGACTGGCTACCCTGGCTCCATGACTTTACTTTATTACCAATGTTTATATTTTCCTAATTTTAAATTAACTTTTTATGTTACATTTATATATAATACATTTACATTAATATAATATATATATATATATATATAATTACATTATATATATATATTTATTTGGTATGCAATAACCTTTAGTTTCTCTTTCTCTTTAGAGTTTCTTTTTATCTTTAGAGTTTCTCTTTGTTTCTAGAGTTTCTCTTTCTCTTTAGAATTTCTCTTTTCTTTAGAGTTTCTCTTCCTCTTTAGAGTTTCTTTTTATCTTTAGAGTTTCCTTTTCTCTTTAGAGTTTCTCTTTCTCTTTAGAGTTTCTTTTTATCTTTAGAGTTTCTTTTTATCTTTAGAGTTTCTCTTTCTCTTTAGAGTTTCTCTTTCTCTTTAGAGTTTCTCTTTCTCTTTCTCTTTAGAGTTTCTCTTTCTCTTTATCTTTAGAGTTTCTCTTTCTCTTTAGAGTTTGTCTTTCTCTTTCTCTTTAGAGTTTGTCTTTCTCTTTCTCTTTAGAGTTTCTTTTTATCTTTAGAGTTTCTTTTTATCTTTAGAGTTTCTCTTTCTCTTTAGAGTTTCTCTTTCTCTTTCTCTTTAGAGTTTCTCTTTCTCTTTCTCTTTAGAGTTTGTCTTTCTCTTTCTCTTTAGAGTTTCTCTTTCTCTTTAGAGTTTCTTTTTATCTTTAGAGTTTCTCTTTCTCTTTAGAGTTTCTTTTTTTCTTTAGAGTTTCTCTTTCTCTTTAGAGTTTCTCTTTCTCTTTCTCTTTAGAGTTTCTCTTTCTCTTTCTCTTTAGAGTTTCTCTTTCTCTTTAGAGTTTCTCTTTCTCTTTAGATTTCTTTTTATCTTTAGAGTTTCTCTTTCTCTTAGAACTTCTTTTTATCTTTAGTTTTCTCTTTCTCTTAGAGTTTCTCTTTCTCTTCTCTTTAGAGTTTCTCTTTCTCTTTAGAGTTTCTCTTTCTCTTTAGAGTTTGTCTTTCTCTTTCTCTTTAGAGTTTCTCTTTCTCTTTAGAGTTTCTCTTTCTCTTTAGAGTTTCTTTTTATCTTTAGAGTTTCTCTTTCTCTTTAGAGTTTCTCTTTCTCTTTCTCTTTAGAGTTTCTCTTTCTCTTTAGAGTTTCTCTTTCTCTTTAGAGTTTGTCTTTCTCTTTCTCTTTAGAGTTTCTCTTTCTCTTTAGAGTTTCTCTTTCTCTTTATCTTTAGAGTTTCTCTTTCTCTTAGAGTTTGTCTTTCTCTTTTTCTTTAGAGTTTGTCTTTCTCTTTCTCTTTAGAGTTTCTTTTTATCTTTAGAGTTGCTTTTTATCTTTAGAGTTTCTCTTTCTCTTTAGAGTTTCTCTTTCTCTTTCTCTTTAGAGTTTCTCTTTCTCTTAGAGTTTCTTTTTATCTTTAGTTTTTCTCTTTCTCTTTTCTGTTTAGAGTTTCTCTTTCTCTTTATCTTTAGAGTTTCTCTTTCTCTTTAGAGTTTCTCTTCTCTTTCTCTTTAGTTTCTCTTTCTCTTTCTCTTTAGAGTTTCTCTTTCTTTTTAGAGTTTGTCTTTCTCTTTCTCTTATACATACTACATCATAGAAAATACTTCGTAAAACCACTTTTAGGATCTCAAAACATATAATCCCATCAAAATCTTGAAGATTGAATTTTTTCACGATCACTATACTTTACTTATAGTAAAGTAAAATAACAAGGAATCGTAACACACTCACCCACCCACCCACACACACACACGCATCATCGAAACAAATTCATGAAACGACTTTTAGGATCTCAAAACATATAATTCCATCAAAACCTCGGAGATTGAATTTTTTCACGATCACTATACTTTACTTATAGTAAAGTAAAATAACAAGGAATCGTAACACACTCACCCACCCACACACACACACGCATCATCGAAACAAATTCATGAAACGACTTTTAGGATCTCAAAACATATAATTCCATCAAAACCTCGGAGATTGAATTTTTTCACGATCACTATACTTTACTTATAGTAAAGTAAAAATAACAAGCAATGCTAACACACTCACACACACACACAAACACACACACCGACATCATCAAAAAAATGTCATAAAACGACTTTTAGGATCTCAAAACATATAATTTCGTTAAAATCTCGGAGATTGAATTTTTTCACGATTACTATACTTTTACTTATAGTCCAATAAAAAGTATGGTAAATTTAATTTTTGAATTAAACAATGTTTAATTTTGTTGTAGACTAGTGTGAGATAATTACGTGGATTAAACTGCTCCTTGATGAGGGTAGGATATCTAGATGATAGCACTGCAGGGATACAGTAGGGTAGGGGGTGAAAGATAGATGTTTGGCGCGAGAACGTACTTGGATGTCAGAAGGGTGGTTTTATGTCTATTCATCTAAACAATGGCTACCGCAGGGAAACCTCTTCTGCAACCAAACCAGCTGGTCTTCTTAAATCCCATTTCAACATCTTTACCCCAAAAAACAAGTGAAAAACCGCAACTTTTTAATTAAAACTAAAAATAAACCTTTCACAAAAAAAAACCCCTTAAAACAAGTGATTAAAAAGTATTTATTTTTATAAAAAGTAAAAGGACTTTGTTTCAATTTCTTTTTAATTAACTAACAACTAAAGATACAAGTCATTTTATAGTAGAGAGGTGTTTTAATGTCGTTCAGAAAATTTGTGTTCAGAACTATACGTTGGTACTGACGGGATGTGGTACTGACGGGTTGGTCCAGTGAACACAATAGTTGTGTTCACTGGACCAACCCATCAGTACCACATCTTTGGTGTCTTCCTGATGATGAACACAAAGTGTTCGAAACGCATTGAATAAAACTTCATTTGTGTGGAGACTATTGTTGGTTTATCCATTTTACCTCAGAATGAGTAAATACCACACAATTACGTATTCCACAATTAATGATATATATATATAGTTCAATGTACATAAAGAAACATAGATAAATTAAAAATACAAACTTACAGTCTCTAATTTTCGGTTGAACCGTCTTCAGGAGAGATAAAGGAGGGAAACCAAGCGTACTGGTACAGTGACGGTTGGAGACACAACTGGTACAGAGCCGGTACAGAGGTACAGAGCCGCACGCTTGGTTTACCTCCTTTATCTCTCCTGAAGACGGTTCAACCGAAAATTAGAGACTGTAAGTTTGTGTTTTTAATTTCTCTATGTTTCTTTATGTACATTGAACTGTATTTGTCCATTTCGGATCGTATTTTCATCGATAAAATGTATACACATATATATATATAAAAAGATTTCACATAAACACGTGAAATAACAATCAATGATCAAACCACAATAAGAAATGGGAAAACAAGACTAATATCTTTCAACCTGTGTTGACCTTTATACACACCAAGCCATTTTCAGGCCATATCGTTTTTAAATCAAGTCAGGTTGTCTTTTTACGATTTGCCCTTTAGCCGTCGCATGTACACATGACGACGCCCAAGGTGGACCACGCGGAGGCGGGCAACTCGATACTACTTGCGCAACAGTATATTTACAATCGCGAAACGGTTACACTGGGTACGAATGATATTTCGGAGCAAAAAGGAAAATCCCATGTAACATAACTAGGTCAGACTTATTCTGATACATTATACATTTTACTTTCTTTTTTAAAGAATAATGTCCTAGGGTGATTTAACCCTATTTATGGCATGGATGTAGCTCATGAACGCTGGGAGGTTTACTTTTTCAAGTACTCTACCATATGAAATGGACAGGGTAGAGCCTAAAAACATCTCCAATCTGTGTCTCTCCCTGTCATATCTCGGGCATTCTTCGAGAACATGCTGCACTGACTCATTCGGGTGATCACAGTCGCAAGCCGCACTTGGTCTGAGCCGGAAGCGCATTAGGTACGACCCGAAATTACCATGGCCTGTTAGGTACTGGAGTGACACGTGGTCTGGCTTTAGATGAGTTAGTTCCAGGCGGGCTTGGACCGACGGGAGGAATTTATAGGTCCAACGACCTACATTGCCGGCGTCCCATCTCTGCTGCCAAAGAGACATTGCCCAATGACGTAACTCTTGTTCCTTGTTTTCAAGGGTATGGGTTGAATATGATATCCACAATGGGGGATGGCCGCGTTTTAGCATAAATCTTTCAGCCCGCAACTTGACAAGGATGTCTATTGGCATCTGACCAGCAATGACCTGCAGAGCTAAAGTTGGTGTTGTTCGGTACGCTTTTAGTACCAACACCAACGCTCTCCTCTGGCAGGACAGGAGCACCCTTGTCAGGGCCGTCTTAATATGTGGTGCCCAAACAGGAGCCCCATAAGTGACGATACCATTAAACACAGCCGTATACATATTTTTGCAGTCGGAGAATTTTGCACCCCACGTCGATCTCGAAATTCTTGAGATTTGTAAGAAGCTCTGTAGGGCCCTCTCAGAAGCTTCACGTACATGGGTAGCAAACCGAAAACCTGCACTTATCATGATCCCTAGGTATTTCACTTGATCGCGGAAAGGGATTCGTTGTCCATCATAAAAAATGCGTGGTAGACTATTTCTGTGAAACTTTCCTCTCAGCATAAGGGCTCCGCACTTGCCAACGGATAACTCAGTTTTCACATAGGTACACCATTTTTTAACCTTCCCCATTGCGTAATTAGCTTTCTCCTCGATGTCTGTCCGTGACCTAGCAGAGATCAGTATGGCGAGGTCGTCCACGAATGCAATCGGTTGGAAACCATCCATGGCCAGCTCCATCAGCAGTGGCTCCATGACATAAGACCACATAACTGAAGAACTGAAAACAAGCATTTCAACCGTAACAAGCGGTCTTCGTCAGTCAGTTGGGTCAGTTGGGTTTTTGACTCTGACGAAGACCGCTCTCGTTACGGTTGAAAGATCTTAGTCTTGTATTCTCATTTCTTATTGTGGTTTGATCATTGATATATATATATATATATATATATAAAACTAAAGTTTATCGGGACTCGGTCAGTTCTTCAGGTTCAAATTGAACTCTCATTGACAACGTTTCGATCTTTATTTAAAACCTTTTTCATAGGTAGAAATATAAATTTTAAAACAGAAAAACTAAGTATTACATTAGAAATTATTTTACAAAGAAAAATAGTATATGGATTTTAACACAAACTGCAGTCTGAATGAACACATGACACTGAACTTTTTCACGTTTAGTGTCACGTGTTCATTCAGACTCCAGTTACTGTTAAAATCCATATACTATTTTTCTTTGTAAAATAATTTCTAATGTAATACTTAGTTTTTCTGTTTTAAAATTTATATTTCTACCTATGAAAAAGGTTTTAAATAAAGATCGAAATGTTGTCAATGAGAGTTCAATTTGAACCTGAAGAACTGACCGAGTCCCGATAAACTTTAGTTTTGTTTCTATTTCACGGTCTATACTTTTATCAATATATATATATATATATATATATATATATATATATATATATATATATATATATATATCATGATTTGTTTTCTTGACTGAATATTTATATGATGTAATTTTTTTTTTGAGGGTTGAGGTCTAATGATTTTAAACTAGTCCTTTTGGACAAACGGAAAACACTTGCAACTCTAGAACAGACATAGAAAAATTTAGCCAAATTTACACAAACATTTTTACACAATACAAGAAAACAAACCATAGGGACTAACACAAGAAGATTAGGCAGACCCAGTAAAAAATAAAAAAAAATATATATATAAAAATACACTGGGTATTCAAACAAGCAAAAGAGAACATAACCGAAAAGAAACCTCCCAGCAAACAAATAGTAGCCATAATGAAACAGTAGTAAATAGGTATGCTGCAACATAAACAGATTTCCAAGATAATCAAATAGTGATCTCTATATTTATGAAATAATTCTAAAGCAATAGAATAATTATAACAATATCCTTATGTCAATGTATAAAAAATCTGGAGTGGCCTTCACTCAACTTTACTATAAGTAACTTAATATCAAATTTCTTGAGTATATAATATATAACGTCTCATTTAAGCATAATGTAAACATCTAAATGGAATATGATTATTAGTCTTTCATTCCTGAAAGAGTACAGATAGTGATTGAAGGACATATCAATATATAAGCTTATTTTGGTACATCACACAGCTGATGCAAATAATTTCATTAGTATAACTACAGCAGTAATAACATTTTTGAAAAACCAAAGTGAACATTTCTTGATACGAAATATTCTCCTACAAGATAACATGGCCTCTGTTCAAATAGCCAGTGGATTTCTTACATCGTTTACTTGACATCCTTCTACATTGAATATTAAAGTAAAATTTTCAAATTTTAAACAGGAAAATACCCTTATTTGCTATGAATTAATAAGGGTATGTTTGCTATGAATGTATATTGAGAAAAAATATATTAGTAATTAGCCAGTTTACATACTCAAATCGAAGTCAAAGCCAGTTATTCAATATAATTTAAATCTTTTATAGTTGGGAGCTTCTAATTTTTACTTTACTATCAGTAAAGTATAGTGATCGTGAAAAAATTCGATCTCGAGATTTTGACGGAATTACATGTTTTGAGGTCCCAGAAGTCGTTTTATGAAGTTTTTACGATGATGTCTGTGTGTGTGTGGGTGGTGGGTGGGTGGGTGGGTGGGTGGGTGGGTGGGTGAGTGTGTTAGCATTGCTTGTTACCACGCTACGGTCCAGAATCTTTGATGGATCAAGCTGATATTTTACACAAAAATGGGCCCCATAGAGAAGAAGATCCCTATTGTTTGGGAAGAATTATGCATGATGGGAAAGTCACTTTTTTTTGCCAAAAACCGTTTTTTTTAAAACATTTATTTCTCTTAAACTGATAACCCTAGAGTTTTGAAATTTTCACATTATCTTTGAGGTTACAAATGGAACAAACGAAAAATATATTCAGAATTTTAAAACAACAGGAAGTATTTTTTTTTCAATAAAGTGTAAAAATTATGACTTATAATTTAATCTCAAACCTTGTGAGAGCCATACAAACCATACTGTTTGACGGATTACAATGAAACTATGCTTAAAAATAGAACATTATGTGGAGAATGAGTTGAGATATTTGTTTCCAAAATTACATTTGCTAAAGGGGCGTTACAGTACGATTTCTGTTTTCAGAAAATGTTTTTTTGACGCTAAACGGCTCATTAAAAAATAATGAAAATTTGACCAGAAATGGAACAAAAATTAGCAATTCATAAAAAAAAATTCATGAAGTTTCAATTACGGGAAAGAGCAATAACGCTATAAAAACTGTTTGTTTATCCTAGACTAAGACATCACCTGCTATACTTGTCGAATTTTTTATATTTTTTACTTTACTATAAGTAAAGTATAGTGATCGTGAAAAAATTCGATTTCGAGATTTTGACGGAATTACATGTTTTGAGGTCCCAGAAGTCGTTTTATGAGGTTTTTATGATGATGTCTGTGTGTGTGTGGGTGGGTGGGTGGGTGGGTGGGTGCGTGGGTGGGTGCGTGTGTTAGCATTGCTTGTTACCACGCTATGGTCCAGAATCTTTGATGGATCAAGTTGATATTTTACACAAAAATGGGCCTCATAAAGACGAAGATCCCTATTGTTTGGGAAGAATTATGCATGATGGGAAAGTCACTTTTTTTGCCAAAAACCGTTTTTTTTAAAACATTTATTTCTCCTAAACTTATAACCCTAGAGTTTTGAAATTTTGACATTATCTTTGAGATTTAAAATGCAACAAACGAAAAATATATTCAAAATTTTATATCAACAGGAAATATTTTTTTTTCAATAAAATGTACAAATTTTGACTTATAATTCAATCTCAAACCTTGTGCGAGCGATACAAGCCATACTGTTTGACGGACAAGAATGAAACTATGCCTATAAATAGAACATTATATTATGAATGAGTTGAGATATTTTTTTTTAAAATTACATTCGCTAAAGGGGCGTTACAGTACGATTTGTGTTTTCAGAAAATGTTTTTTTGACGCTAAACGGCTCATTACAAAATAATCAAAAATTTGACCAAAAATGGAACAAAAAATTAGCAATTCATAAAAAAAAAATCATGAAGTTTCAATTACGGGAAAGAGCAATAACGATATAAAAACTCTTTGTTTATCCTAGACTAAGAGATCACCTGCTATACTTGTCGAATTTTTTTGTATTTTTTTACATTGTTTACATTGACTTAGAAATTTTTTGAGCGAATCCACTGAGATAAAATTAATTTTATAAAGGAACAGTTTAAATTGTTTATTGACGTATATGAGATGTAAGAGGAATAATATTGTGCAGGAAAATGATAACACTCACTCAGAAGAAATTCGTATATATGTTATTTGACAAAGGGAAAGGAATAAGATCTTATTAAATACTAAGAAACCTTATAAAAATCCCAGTATAATAATTCTATAAATAACCACAAATGTAAAAGATAATTCAAAATATAAATCTTTCCTTTAGAGATTAATAACTGTAATTATCGTACATCTTTAATTAACAAATCACCTTAAAACAACATTTTCTTCGCTGTTTAAGATGTTTTTCAGTGAAAAAAAGGGTATTTTTCTGTTTCAAATTTGAAAATTTTACATTAATATTCAATGTAGAAGGATGTCAAGTAAACGATGTAAGAAATCTACTGGCTATTTGAACAATAGCCATGTTCTATTGTAGGATAATATTTCGTTTCAAGAAATGTTCACATTGGTTTTTCAAAAATGTTATTACTGCTGTAGTTATACTAATGAAATTATTTGCAAATAATAAATTATTTGTGATGTACAAAAATAAGCTTATAAATTGATATGTCCTTCAATCACTATCTGTACTACCTCACGAATGCAATGCTAATAATTATATCCCATTTAGATATTTATGTTATGCTTAAATGATACGTTATGTTTTATATACTCAAGAAATTTGACATTGAGTTACTTATAGTAAAGTAGAGTGTAGGCCACTCCAGATTTTTTACATTGTTTACATTGACTTAGAAATTTTTTGAGCGAATCCACGGAGATAAAATTGATATTTATAAAGGAACAATTTAAAATGTTCACATAATGTTCTATTTATAGGCATAGTTTCATTCTTGTCCGTCAAACAGTATGGCTTGTATCGCTCTCAAAAGGTTTGAGATTGAATTATAAGTCAAAATTTTTACATTTTATTGAAAAAAAAATATTTCCCGTTGTTTTAAAATTCTGAATATATTTTTCGTTTATTTCATTTATAACCTCAAAGATAATGTCAATATTTCAAAACTGTAGGGTTATCAGTTTAGGAGAAATAAATGTTTTAAAAAAAATGGTTTTTGGCAAAAAAAGTGATTTTTCCATCATGCATAATTCTTCCCAAACAATAGGGATCTTCTTCTCTATGGGGCCCATTTTTGTGTAAAATATCAGCTTGATCCATCAAAGATTCTGGACCGTAGCATGGTAACAAGCAATGCTAACACACTCACCCACCCACCCACACATACACAGACATCATCGTAAAAACCTCATAAAACGACTTCTGGGACCTCAAAACATGTAATTCCGTCAAAATCTCGAGATCGAATTTTTTCACGATCACTATACTTTACTTATAGTAAAGTAAAAAAATCCATAGTCGAAATAACTGATTTATCAATAAATTCCTCTTTGTTACTGTACATATTAAAATGTAATAAATTACCAAATAGTAGTGATAGTAGTGCTAATTGTAAAACAATCATGTTGTAGCCTTGAAGATGACATAAATATATGTCGAAACGTCGGTAAAAGGACTAGTTTAAAATCATTAGACGTCAACCCTCAAAAAAAATACATCATATATATATATATATATATATATATATATATATATATATATATATCTTTTTCGTTAGAAATACGATCCAAAACGGACAAATATAGTTCAATATAGAAAAAGAAACATAGAGAAATCAAAAAAACACACTTACATTCTCTAATTTTTGGTTTGAACCTTCTTCAGGAGAGATAAGAGAGGGAAACCAAGCGCACTGGTCCAGAGACGGTTGGAGACCTAGTAACGTTTACTAGCCGTTGAGTCTACAACGTACTTGGTCTCCCTTTCTCTTTTCTCCTGAAGACGGATTACCCAAAAATTTGAGTCTATAAGTGTGTTTCTTTTACTTTCTGTGCTACCTATCTTCAATTTTGAAATGTTATATATATATATATATATATATATATAATATCATCAAGAAATGATCCAAAAAAAAATATTTTTTTTTTTAATTTTTTTTTCTAAATATTAAGTGTTACGTGTTTATTCAAACTAGACAGTTGTTGCTGGCATTCCTAAAGTATTTTCTTTAAAAAAAAAAATCTCTAATGTAATACATTTCTTTACAAAATTTTATACTTCTCCCTTTATAAAAAAAAAGGATTTACATAAAAACCAAAACGTTGGCAATTCAGAGTTTTAATTTGAAACTGAATAACTGACGAAAATCCTAATATACTTGTATTTTCTTTCTGCATCCTGATTGATACATTTATCAAAATATTTATCAGGTAAATGCTGAATGTGCAAATATATTTTCTATGTGTAATAATTTGCAAATATACTGAACGTTTATTATATTGATTTTATCGAATCGATATTGCAATTATTTATTATTTATTTAATCGTATATCTGATTCAGGAATAAATTACGGAGTTTTGCAAAGAAATGAAGATTGTTAATGAACCAATATGGTGCTAATGGTATCATTAAAGTAATTAATAACTGAATTCAGGAGATATATTCTATTATATATCTATATATAAATTCTCTTCGTGGCTCTGTATGTATGTATGTATGTATGTTTGTACCTTATGCATTCGGCCTACAATGGACCTTTTTCAAAAATTCTTTTGCAAGGCACTTTCTATAGGTCTTGGGGAGGTTTTAGGCTATTACACTCTGGGGGGGGCAGCCTAACCCAGGCCCCCTAGGGCCCAAAAACCTCAAAAATTTGCCAATTTTTAGTTTTTGCATTTTTTCTCAAGAAATATGGCGTCTACGGCCTTAATCCATAAAATATGAAATGTTGGAAATAAAAATCGAGCTCTATCTATATATAAATTCTCTTCGTGGCTCTGTATGTATGTTTGTACCTTATGCATTCGGCCTACAATGGACGTTTTTCAAAAATTCTTTTGCAAGGCACTTTCTATAGGTCTTGGGGAGGTTTTAGGCTATTACACTCTGGGGGGGCAGCCTAACCCAGGCCCCCTAGGGCCCAAAAACCTCAAAAATTTGCCAATTTTTAGTTTTTGCATTTTTTCTCAAGAAATATGGCGTCTACGGCCTTAATCCATAAACTATGAAATGTTGGAAATAAAAATCGAGCTCTATCTATATATAAATTCTCTTCGTGGCTCTGTATGTATGTTTGTACCTTATGCATTCGGCCTACAATGGACGTTTTTCAAAAATTCTTTTGCAAGGCACTTTCTATAGGTCTTGGGGAGGTTTTAGGCTATTACACTCTGGGGGGGGCAGCCTAACCCAGGCCCCCTAGGGCCCAAAAACCTCAAAAATTTGCCAATTTTTAGTTTTTGCATTTTTTCTCAAGAAATATGGCGTCTACGGCCTTAATCCATAAAATATGAAATGTTGGAAATAAAAATCGAGCTCTATCTATATATAAATTCTCTTCGTGGCTCTGTATGTATGTTTGTACCTTATGCATTCGGCCTACAATGGACGTTTTTCAAAAATTCTTTTGCAAGGCACTTTCTATAGGTCTTGGGGAGGTTTTAGGCTATTACACTCTGGGGGGGCAGCCTAACCCAGGCCCCCTAGGGCCCAAAAACCTCAAAAATTTGCCAATTTTTAGTTTTTGCATTTTTTCTCAAGAAATATGGCGTCTACGGCCTTAATCCATAAAATATGAAATGTTGGAAATAAAAATCGAGCTCTATCTATATATAAATTCTCTTCGTGGTTCTGTATGTATGTTTGTACCTTATGCATTCGGCCTACAATGGACCTTTTTCAAAAATTCTTTTGCAAGGCACTTTCTATAGGTCTTGGGGAGGTTTTAGGCTATTACACTCTGGGGGGGCAGCCTAACCCAGGCCCCCTAGGGCCCAAAAACCTCAAAAATTTGCCAATTTTTAGTTTTTGCATTTTTTCTCAAGAAATATGGCGTCTACGGCCTTAATCCATAAAATATGAAATGTTGGAAATAAAAATCGAGCTCTATCTATATATAAATTCTCTTCGTGGCTCTGTATGTATGTTTGTACCTTATGCATTCGGCCTACAATGGACGTTTTTCAAAAATTCTTTTGCAAGGCACTTTCTATAGGTCTTGGGGAGGTTTTAGGCTATTACACTCTGGGGGGGGCAGCCTAAACCCAGGCCCCCTAGGGCCCAAAAACCTCAAAAATTTGCCAATTTTTAGTTTTTGCATTTTTTCTCAAGAAATATGGCGTCTACGGCCTTAATCCATAAAATATGAAATGTTGGAAATAAAAATCGAGCTCTATCTATATATAAATTCTCTTCGTGGCTCTGTATGTATGTTTGTACCTTATGCATTCGGCCTACAATGGACGTTTTTCAAAAATTCTTTTGCAAGGCACTTTCTATAGGTCTTGGGGAGGTTTAGGCTATTACACTCTGGGGGGGCAGCCTAACCCAGGCCCCCTAGGGCCCAAAAACCTCAAAAATTTGCCAATTTTTAGTTTTTGCATTTTTTCTCAAGAAATATGGCGTCTACGGCCTTAATCCATAAACTATGAAATGTTGGAAATAAAAATCGAGCTCTATCTATATATAAATTCTCTTCGTGGCTCTGTATGTATGTTTGTACCTTATGCATTCGGCCTACAATGGACCTTTTTCAAAAATTCTTTTGCAAGGCACTTTCTATAGGTCTTGGGGAGGTTTTAGGCTATTACACTCTGGGGGGGCAGCCTAACCCAGGCCCCTAGGGCCCAAAAACCTCAAAAATTTGCCAATTTTTAGTTTTTTGCATTTTTTCTCAAGAAATATGGCGTCTACGGCCTTAATCCATAAAATATGAAATGTTGGAAATAAAAATCGAGCTCTATCTATATATAAATTCTCTTCGTGGCTCTGTATGTATGTTTGTACCTTATGCATTCGGCCTACAATGGACGTTTTTCAAAAATTCTTTTGCAAGGCACTTTCTATAGGTCTTGGGGAGGTTTTAGGCTATTACACTCTGGGGGGGCAGCCTAACCCAGGCCCCCTAGGGCCCAAAAACCTCAAAAATTTGCCAATTTTTAGTTTTTGCATTTTTTCTCAAGAAATATGGCGTCTACGGCCTTAATCCATAAACTATGAAATGTTGGAAATAAAAATCGAGCTCTATCTATATATAAATTCTCTTCGTGGCTCTGTATGTATGTATGTACGTTTGTACCTTATGCATTCGGCCTAGAATGGACCTTTTTCAAAAATTCTTTTGCAAGGCACTTTCTATAGGTCTTGGGGAGGTTTCAGGCTATTACACTCTGGGGGGGCAGCCTAACCCAGGCCCCCTAGGGCCCAAAAACCTCAAAAATTTGCCAATTTTTAGTTTTTGCATTTTTTCTCAAGAAATATGGCGTCTACGGCCTTAATCCATAAACTATGAAATGTTGGAAATAAAAATCGAGCTCTATCTATATATAAATTCTCTTCGTGGCTCTGTATGTATGTATGTACGTTTGTACCTTATGCATTCGGCCTAGAATGGACCTTTTTCAAAAATTCTTTTGCAAGGCACTTTCTATAGGTCTTGGGGTGGTTTTAGGCTATTAAACTCTGGGGGGTAGCTTAACCCCGGCCCCCTAGGGCCCAAAAACCTCAAAAATTTTCCAATTTTTAGTTTTTGCATTTTTTCTCAAGAAATATGGCGTCTACGGCCTTAATGCATAAAATATGAAATGTTGGAAATAAAAATCGAGCTCAATGTTATATAATAATTTTTTGCTCTAGGATGCTTCTTTCATAGCCTAGGTACCACTATTCTCCTGAAAATGTTAAAAAACGTCCAAGGGACTATAGATCATGAATGAAGAATCGTAAGACAAAAATGCATAAAATAATATTGAACCCAATTTTCATTTCCATCATTTCAAATTTTATACTTAAAACTTCTAGACCCGGGCAACGCCGGGTATTTCTGCTTGTAATATTTAATAATAGGTTTTTGTATTATATAAGAAAATATATTAAACCAGAATACAATTTATTAAATCGATAAATAAAAAAAAAATACGTGATTTAATTTCAGTAAGAATCAGTTTTAATTATGAACATATTAATAAGGATGAGAATAAAATCCAATAGAGATAACTGGAGGTGGAGGGGATGGAGTGGTGGTGGGGGGATAGTGTGGTGGCGGTGGTGGGGTAGAGTGACCCACTGACGTCATATGGGCGTGGAGCAATGACGTCACCGGCCCCACCTCGAACACTGGGCTCTTCTCTAGGGTGTAATATCCAAAGGGCCAAACACAACTTCGAATAACATCTCCAACCACTTATTTAGTGCATCTTCGCATTTACCCGCATTCCTCTACAACCTTATATATATATATATATATATAAACTCAAAAATTGTTATTGACCTCTTCTATTCTATTCAATGTTTTGTTATTGAGGGCTAGGTCAAATAAAAGAAATTAAACTTCTTCCTAGGCCGACGTTTCGATGTATTTGTACATCATCTTCAGGGCTAAAATTAGAGTAAGAACTATAATACATTTACCAAAAGAATCTACAACTCACATAGAGAACTAACACAATTTTTTTTTTTTAAGACCAACAGATACATACAAAAGGTTATTTTATAATCAGTACTCAACAACTCTGATTATAAAATAACCTTTTGTATGTATTTGTTGGTCTTAAAAAAAAAATTGTGTTAGTTCTCTATGTGAGTTGTAGATTGTTTTGGTAAATATATTATAGTTCTTACTCTAATTTTAGCCCTGAAGATGATGTAGAAATACATCGAAACGTCGGCCTAGGAAGGAGTTTAATTTCTTTTATTTGACCTAGCCCTCAATAACAAAACATAATATATATATATATATATATATTTTTATATATATATATATATATATATATTTACAATAAAAGAAACGGTCCAGCGGACTTTTTTAAATAAAATAAATTCAAAACGAAGGAAACACACAGAAAGACACAGACATAACTCACATCGATATTTCGACCATCGTCGTCATCAAGAGGTCTGAAGAGCGAAGAGTCCCGCAGGATGGCAGGGCGGCGACATGAGTCCTTATTTTCAGACACTGGTTCAGACACTTAAAATAAACAGTGACACATAAACAGAAACATAACAAAGACTCACTTTTCAATATTTCGACCGTAATGGCGGTCATCCTCAGGAGAAGAAGTGAACTGACGGAGGGACGACAGTCAATACCGTCGACAGCCATTACAGTCGAAATATTCAAAAGTGAGTCTTTGTTATGTTTCTGTTTATGTGTCACAGTTTATTTTGAGTATATATATATATATATATATATATATAATATACCACATATGAGTCATCGCCCTGCCTTCCTGCTGGACTCTTCGCTCTTCGCTCTTCACACCTCCTGATGACAACGATGGTTGAAATATCGATGTGAGTTATGTCTGTGTCTTTCTGTGTGTTTCCTTCGTTTTGAATTTATTTTATATATATATATACATATATGATAAAAACACAAAATGAAAAGGTAAAAAAGACTAAGTTCTTTCAACTGTAACCGTAACCGTAAAAAACATTCTATATTTAGATTGTTTGTTAGTAAATTTGGATCTAAGTTCCTTTTATCTAATCTCTACGAATTTTACTAATTTTACACTTTATTTTTTTTACTCTATTTTTCTATTATTTAACTAATCTATTTATTTATCATTAATTTTAGTATTTTACTTTCAATATTTCCTTTTCAAGAATTATTTATTTTTTTGCAAACAATCGTAATAGTCAGGATTCATAGCTCTATCTCACTGTATTTCTGTCCTCTGTTAAACTTTATTCCTTAGATTGTTATTTTATTTTTAACATAAAAATTGTCAACAAACATTTATATTGGCTATTGGAAATTGTCTTTCTTCTATATTTCAATCATAAATTTTGTAAACAAGAAGAGGGATTTCTTAGACTGTTCTTTTCTTTTCTTAGATTGTTTGCTGATTTTTTCCCTTATTAGGTTATCTGTGTTTCTGGGTTTATATATTTCCAATTTTTTTCTGTTATATTCAATTTTTTTCTTTTTGTTCTATTTTTCCAAAATAAGAAGTAGTCATTGAAAACAAAAATAAGTTTTTTTATGTAAATAAATATCCAGTAATTTTACTTTAAAATAATATATTGTTTATTTTTCAACGTCTACTTTTATAAGGGTTTTACATTTTCGTGTTGTTTTATGGGTGGAAATTGTGGTTCATTTATTATGTGATACCCATTTTAGTAATGGGTGAGCTAAATTATCTGTTGTTTATTCTACATTGGGAGTCCTAAATTATGCCTAAATCAAGTGTATTTAGAGTAGGGATCTTTAACGAGTACCTGACATCGTACAGGCTCGGGACCGACAGTTTAACGTCCTTCTCCGAGGGACGACGTGCTCAGATTTATTTACCTCCCGCGTGAATAAACCGAGGGCTAGGAGAGAATCGAACCCCGGACCTATGAGTTCAGATGCGATTACGTAACCGCTTAGTTAACTTGGCCCCCTAGAATCCAATAGAACTGAAAGATAACTACAGACCCCTTTTGATTATCTGTTCACCCCTAGGGGTCTATGTAGACAACATTAAAAACGCCCTGAACTAGAAAAAAACTAAAGACCTCCTTTAGTCTTCTGTTGACCGTGGGGGTCCATGTTAACCACTGAGATAACCTGGCCCCCTAGAACTAGAGTGTAACTACAGAACCCCTTTTGACTATCTGTTCACCCATAGGGGTCTATGTAGACCACATTGAAAACCCCCTGAACTAGAACATAACTACATTCTCCCTTTAAACTTGTATTGACCTCTAGGGGTCCATGTTAACCACTGAGCTAACCTGGCCCCCTAGAACTAGAATGTAACTACAGAACCCCTTTTGACTATCTGTTCATTCCTAGGGGTCTTCTTAGACCATATTAAAAACCTCCTGAACTAGAAAATAACTAGAGACCTCCTTTAGTCTTCTGTTGAATCTGAGGGTACATGTGAACTACTGAGCTAACCTGGCCCCCTAGAACTAGAATGTAACTACAGAACACCTTTTTACTATCTGTTCACCCCTTGGGGTCTTTGTAGACCACATTGAAAACCCCCTGAACTAGAACATAACTACATTCTCCCTTTAAACTTGTATTGACCTCTAGGGGTCCATGTTAACCACTGAGCTAACCTAGCCCCCTAGAACTAAATTTAACTACAGAACCTCTTTTGACTATCTGTTCACCCCTAGGGATCTATGTAGGGTACATTGAAAACCCCCTGAACTAGAAAATAACTAGAGACTCCCTTTAAGAAACCCCCTTTAGTCTTCTGTTGACCCTGGGGGTCCATGTTAACCACTGAGCTAACTTTGCTCCCTAGAACTCCCTAGAACTACAACGTAACTACAAGATCTCTTTTGACTATCTTTTCACCCCTAGGGGTCTATGTAGACCACATTAAAAACGCCATGAACTAGAAAATAACTAGAAACCCCCTTTAGTCTTCTGTTGACCCTAGAGTTCATGTTAACCACTGAGCTAACCTGGCCCCCTAGAACTAGAATGTAACTACGGAACCAATGGTTCTTTGCAAAATTCACATCTTTGCAGATCACATTGAAAACCTCTGTACTAGAAAGTAACTAGAGACCCCCTTTAGTCGTCTGTTGACCTTGGAGGTCCATGTTAACCACTGATAAGGATTATTGAACTGTTACTGGTACAAACAATGAAAAGGAATGATAATGACTTGGTTAATTAATTAAACATCAGATTTATGTTTCACAACAGAAAGTATTTTAATCTCAGTGAAATTTATCACCTACATTGTGTTTCATCCACTCATTGAAAATATAGAGATACAATTAAAAAAAAAACCCTGATAAATCAATAGGAATTAAAATAATACAAAAGTTGAATAATTACTACTCTAAACAATTTTTTTTTTAAAATGTCAAAACCATCAATAAATAAAAACAAATGATTTGTTTTTTTTTCAAAAATAAAAGAGAAAAAGAAATTAATTTTTGTTGTGTTGCCCAAACTGGTTTGAACGTAATCAAGAACTTTTGTTTTTTATCTCTCGATGTTGTGTTTTATGCCATCAAGCACCTCCCACTTACCCCCACTCCTCCCACTCGATCATCCCCACCACTACTAAAACTCTTCCAACTACTAAAACTTCCATTTTCATTTTTTTTTTATCATCATCTTATCAAACTTTTATATATATTTTTTTTGTTTCTTTTCATTTTAAAACACTTCAAATATGCGATTTTTTTTCAATTTTTTTTTTTTGTTGTCAAATCGTGTTTTTGACCTTTTTCTAAGTCTTCTAAGTTTCTCCCCCCCCCCCCCCCTTCCTTCATTGCTCTTCACTTTCACCAGAATGTTTTTTTTTTTATGTCATTATGTCAAAACTCTTTAACGACTTCTTGTGCCATCAAACTTCAATCAACAACTTTTTTTTTTGCCAAGGAATTTCCTTTTTAAGTAATAATATTAGAGCTTTAATCATTTTTGATAAAACTTTAAACTTGTTTTATCATACAGACGAAAAAGATAATGGAAATAAAAAAAAACTCAATAATTTGAATTAAGTTATCAATAAGATAGTAAAAGTAAAAAAAAAAATATAAATAACAGCTTGAGGAGAGGAAAAGGGAAGGTAACTTCAATAAAAGTAAGGTTATAGTTGAGAAAAACAAGGTTAAATATGCAATCAAGAAAAATCCTAAAACAGACTACGAAAAGTAGAGGTAATCTAAATGGGAAAAATAAAGAAAACAAGCATCCGGTTAAAGTTAAGTTATAGGGAAATAAATATAAGAAACAAAACATTACAGGATAGCTAATAATGTAAACAAACGTAAGGTAACATGAGGGTTATAAGAGAGTAAATAGGTAGACGATCTGGAAGGTAACAGTTAGGTTGTATAATTTATACCTCTTTAAGGCTTAAGCGTATAACAATGTAAAAATTGCAAGATAAAAAACTAATGAAATAGTCTCCACATATAATAATTTAATGGTATAAACAACGCGTTTCGAACACGTAGTGTTCTTCCTCAGGTATTAACTAAGGGTGAGTATCTGTAGTACATGTGGTACAGCAATATGTGGAGACGATTTCATTAAATTTTTACCCTACAATGAGTAAATACCACATAATAACTGATTGCACTACGTTAGAACAATGTTATAATGTTATTTCACAATATAACTGTATATGCAACTAAATTTAATATAACATTACAAGGTACTAGACTACTCGTGACCGTTTGTCTCAGTCATAAATTATAACAATAGTTATTGAAATTAATTCACTGTACATGATTGACAGAGATAATATTAATTGTTGTTTCTTGTTATTAATGCACGGAGACAGATTCTTATATGGCCCAAGCTTTTGATATAGTATTCTTAACATGATTAAAGATATATTCACAGTAAGTATATTTAGCAAAATAAAAATCATTTAAAAGTAAAAAAAATCATTTATATTATCATATAAATAAATAAAACAAACAAAACTTTATTTACATAATATAATAACATTAATGAAAAGAATGTGTCTTTATAATATCACCTCAGAATATTCGTGTTTTACCTGACAGTTGTATTCAACTTTGCTTCTAAAATTATTCATTTTTAACCTCTAATGTAGTAGTTTGTTATATATTTCTTGTATTTATTTATAATACATTTGTACTACTGTCATCAGCGAGCACCCAAGCCTCTGGGCTACTCTTGCTCGATGCCTTTATTTTATTACCAACGTTTATATTTCGTAAATTTAAAATTTTTTTTGTTACATTTATATGTAGTATATTTTCACTACTGTCTTTGGCGAGCACGCAAGCGACTGGCTACTCTGGATCCATATCATTACTTCATTAACATTGTGTATATTATTCAAATTTTAAATTCAAAAATTTTTTTGTTACATTTATTTTTAATATATTTGTGCTACTGTCATCCGCGAGCACGCAAGCCAGTGAGCTACCCTGGCTTCATGCCTTTAGTTCATTACCAGTGCATATATTATGCAAATATTATATTAAACAAAAATTGTTTTGTTACATTTATATATAATACATTTGCAGTACTGTCATCGGAAAGCATGCAAGACACTTGCTACCCTGGCTCAAATTTTGAGACTATTACACTATTTACATTTTCTTTTATTTAACATTATTCAGGTAGTAAATAGTATATATTTAATTTCAGGTCTCCATCCCCACGGAAAATGGGTGAACAAACAAACTCACGAACTTTATAAACAGACAACAAAACTAATGTTTATTGGGACATTATTTGACATGTTCTTCATGTTCAAATTAAACTCTCATTGCCAACGTTTCGATTTTTATTTAAAACCTTTTGCATAGGCCTACAAACAGAGGAAATATAAGAAATAATTCAATCATTCAAAAATCAAACACATAAAAGTGCAATTAGTTACAATTATGAAATTACAATAGACATTTTGACTATAGGTTAGTGAGAAAACTTACAGAAGTATACATTTTGAAACAGAAAAAACTAAGTATTATATTACAAATTATTTTACAAAGAAACATTGTCTGTGGATGACTAAAAACAGTTTGTGCTATGGAAAACTAAAACAAACCGGACCACATGACAGTGAATATGACATCATTAATGTACAAACGAAGAACATGACGACTAAACGAATTACTGACACTCCAAGTACTAGTAGCACAGTAATCAAGCAGTAGGAGGCCTGTCTGTGGTCTGGAACTGCAAGTTACGACGTGCACTATAGTGTCTGGATATATTCGTTGGTTGTTGCATTCCTGGTGGTAGTGCAGAAAGTGATTGAACTAGTTATGAATGTAAAAGCTACTGAATGTTTTGGTTGCGTTGAAGTTATCTGCTGTACTTTAGTACAGAAGAGAGTAAGAAAGACGAAGTGCTATTAGTCACCTTCAAAAAATAATACCAAAAAAATCATGAATAAAAACTTGTATGCAATTCTAATTATAATCTTAAGAGTAAAACATTTGGGTAAACACTGACAGGGATACTGTTATAGTAATATCAGAAATGATATATAAAAACATTAAACTAAAGAAATAAAATAAACAATTGAATGAGGTCATTTTAACAAACACTGTAATTTACTTAATAGAAATTATAATGTTACTGTAGATTTCTTCAGTTTTTTTCTTTGGGTTCTTCAATATTTCTTTTTGATTAATGATCATTGATAAATTTCAAATAGTATTCTGTTACAATTATATTTATTTATACATCTTAGTGCAAAGGAAGATAAAGAAAAACTCCAAAAGATAAAAGGCATATTTAAAATATAATATAAACAATTGAATGAGGTCATTTTAACAAACACTTTACTTAATAGAAATTAAAATGCTACTGTAGTTATCTTCAGTTTTTTTCTTTGGGTTCTTCAATATTTCTTTTTGATTAATAACCATTGAGAAATTTCAAATAGTATTCTAGAACAATAATATTTAGTTATACAACTTAGTGCAAAGGAAGATAAACAAAAACTCCAAAAGATAAAAGGCATATTTAAAATATAAAATAAACAATTGAATGAGGTCATTTTAACAAACACTGTAATTTACTTAATAGAAATTAAAATGCTACTGTAGTTATCTTCAGTGTTTTTCTTTGGGTTCTTCAATATTTCTTTTTGATTAATGATCATTGAGACATTTCAAATAGTATTCTGTTACAATTATATTTAGTTATACAACTTAGTTCAAAGGAAGGTAACAAAACGCCAAAAGTTAAAAGACATATTTAAAATAATTCTTATTAAAAGCATATTTATAAAAAATAAGAAATCAATACAAAATAATGATGTATTGATGGTAAATAATTTTTAGGTTAATTACGTTAAAATATAACAATTTTTAATCTAAACAGTTTAACTGGTACTTAAACCATAAAAAATTAACCTTAAGGTTATAAAATAACTTTAAACAGTTAATTTCATCATTTTAATTACAAGTAATTAAATTAGGAATTAAAAAAGAAAGCAGTAATAGTTTTGATATTTATATTTATTTATTGTAAGGGATAGATAACCTTACACGGGAGGTTGTTCAAAGTGAAGGTATTTGTTAGTTATACTACATAACGTTAATAGTTTTTAATGTTATAATAATACAAGTATACCATACTTAAGTTTCTATTGTCAATTCTTCGTTTGATTTGGTTTTTAGTACGGTATAATATTAAATCTATGGTTTTATTTTCTTCCTTGGAAAATGTTTCAAGTCTTCCATTACCATAACCAATGGTATGTATTTAGAAATAGGATTGATATAATTTTTGACTTGTACAATGAAACTCGTAGAATCATTTTCTTTATATAATTTCATTATTGTAAGAAGAAGATAATTATTATTAATTATGTGAATAAAGGAAGGGTAAAGGAAATACAAATACAAATTTTAAATATTTCTTCAGCATTTATATTACTTCTGTTGTATTGTCTGTTAATTATATTGAGAGATATATCTGGTAATATACATCAATTATATTGAATATACTTCATTCAGTGTTTATCAGTAATGATTTCTATCAATGATAAACATTACTTAAATACCATTAAATTATAAACATCTTTATGCACATGTTTTATAGTAATTGTTGAATTAATAATTAACACCGTGTCAAAATACAAAAGATAACTGAACTAATGATATGTTAGATCTATTTCCAAACATATATAACAGAAAATAATGCTATTATGTATGCTTGCACATACGATATATACATGTGCATAGTTTCTCTTTTATATAAAACTCACTTATGAGTTTACTCATTATACCTAGGTTGTTACAAAACTAGAAGTCGCCTTTTGTAATTTCGACTAGTTAATTATTGTTATTGTGTTATTTTAAACCACTGGTTCTCAATGGGGTCCACAGAAGATTACTGGGGGTCCATGAGGAAAGTAGTATTCTGAAGGTCCATGACTCGTGGTTAGAGCTCTATGTTAAGTTTAAATGAATTTATCAGCAAAACCAAAAATAAATCAAAGCGTAGTAAGCTTTGGCCGTACAATATTCAAACATAATTAAAATATAAAGCCTAATATCCTCATCAGTATGTTAAAATGTCCAATGTTTTAAAATTTTCTATTGGACTTCTCTTTATTGTACATTCAAAGTTGATTCTGTTACAATTTATTTCAGGGTACTTTATAAAATGTTAATAAAGAAATATTTTGTTATTGTTTTAAAAACATTTTTGTATTTTTGCATGCGTTGTAGATGTAATGAAATTATTTCATAATTAACGATATTCATTTACCTAAAAAACAAATATTTATTTATAAATTGGTATAATTATGTTTTTTAAGTATCCCGGGGGAGTGGGGGTCCACAAGTAGCTTTTAGGGGGGTCCACAAGCAAACAAAGGTTGAGAACCCCTGTTTTAAACTTTGAATATTCGTGGATAATATGTAAACTATAAAATAACATATTACTAATTTACATTTACAAAATATTTTCTTAAAAAATAATAAAATAAACATCACTGTACCTTACAAGTAATGAGGTCATTTTGACAAACACTTTACTTAATAGAAATTAGAATGCTACTGTAGTTTTCTTTAGTTTTTTTTCTTTGGGTTCTTCAATATTTCTTTTTGATTAATGACCATTGAGAAATTTCAAATAGTATTCTAGAACAATAATATTTAGTTATACAGCTTAGTGCAAATAAACAAAAACTCCAAAAGATAAAAGGCATATATACTGAAAGTGCAAACACTTTCCTTATTCAAGGTATTTTTAACTAATTCAAATTATTTGATTTCAATCATATTTCTTAGTCATGTTTTGTTTCATTCTTATGAATCATGAATAATGATCATGAACACTGCGGTATACTTTAGTTTGTATGTTTTTACAAAAGGTGTAACGTTACACATTTCGAATGAAAGACAAATAGATCTAGTAGTAAGTAGGTTAGGTTAGGTTGCAGTGGCGGTTCGACAAGGGAACACACGTAGGCCAAGCATTGGCCCTTTGTGATACCACACAATAAACATTAATTCTATAGTGGGATTCCTAAATTTTGCCTAACTCAAATGTATTTAGAGTAGGGATCTTTAACGAGTATCTGACATCGTACAGGCTCGGGACCGGCGGTTTAACGTCCTTCTCCGAGGGATGACGTGTTCAGATTTATTCACCTCCCGCGTGAATAAATCGAGGGCCAGGTGAGGATCGAACCCCGGTCCTATCAGTTCAGAGGCGAGCACGTAACCACTGAGCTAGCCTGAGTTAAAATGTTATTCATTTTAAAATATAATTTATTTTAATAAATCTAATTTGAATAGTTAATATAATACTTTAATAACTCTAGAAGTTGTTTAAAGTATTTTTAAAAATACAGTTTTCAAAAGTCAATGTTATTCATTTTAAAATATAATTTATTTTAATAAATTATTTTTTATAGTTAAACTAGTTTTTATATTAAACTAATTTGAAGAGCTAATATAATACTTTAATAACTGTAGACGTTGTTTAAAGTATATTTAAAGATACAGTTTTCAAAAGTCAATGTTATTCATTTTAAAATATTAATTTGAAGAGTTAATATAATACTTTAATAACTCTAGAAGTTGTTTTGAAGTATCTTTAAAGATACAATTTACAAAAATCAATGTTATTCGTTTTAAAATATAATTTATTTTAATAAATTTTAATTTAAAGGTTTCGAATAATACATTAACAACCATAGATGTTTTTTTTTTAAGTTATTAAGTACTTGAAAAACTGTCCACTTTAAAATATTTTAAAGTTGAGAGCTATCTAGCGAGGAATTGAAGTACTATTAGAATGACAATCTGGAAGAGGTAGAAACCCTCGATTATATTATATCTGTATTCGAAGCAATCATCTCAGAATGGATAAAGATTTTTTGTCAAATCATACCTAAAACTATAAAAGTGAGGGACACTTCTTTATCTATATTTATGAATATTATTAATTAACATAAAATCTTATGTTAAATTCAGTCACAACAATGGCATGATAACAGTATGTCATATGTTATTACAACAGTATGACTGCATAGTGTACGAGTCCTATGAGTGTCAGACCCTCAGTTTAATAATTTTTATCAAATGTCATATTCACGAATCTTATCTCTATTTATAAAGTTCGTAAGCTTGCTAATTTGTTTGTTTGTGTGTTCACCCATTTTCCGTTGAGTTATAGACCTGAAATGATTATAACAACTATATTATATTATATAATATAATATAACTAAGTTATATTATAACTTATATTATATAACTAAGATTATATAGCTATAATCTTAGTTGTGATTGGTTTTGTTATAGTTTTTTTTATGGTGACTATAGCACTTCGTCATAAAAACTATAGTACTTCCCCTCTTCTGTACTAATGTGCCCCAGCAGTTAGCTTCAAAGCCTCCAAGAAGCTCAGTATTTTTGCTGGTTTTAGCGGTAAAAATTCTTTTTTTATGGTTTTGTTGAGTGTACTGAAGCACCTATCTCTGTGCAGTAAAGTTGCCTGACAGTCAGCCAGCAGGTGTATTGGTGTTTCTTCCTCTTTGCAGAATCTGCACAAACCATCATTCATAATGTCCATTCAGGGTCCTATGTTTCGGGAGAAAGTAAATTCCTTCTCCTACTTCGGGTCCTTAGATGCACTTGTGGGAGGTTTGCTCCCACTAGTTAGCACTTTTGGACCCTCTGGGCTTCCGGAGGATGGTCTCCAGACTTCCTTCTCCTTACAAGGGAAAATCCCTGAAGCTCTATCGCAAGGTATTTTGTCCGCTCCGGCAGAGTACTGCATACCGGAGTAAGGCTATTTACTCAAGGAGGTAGCCTGGTACCCTTGAGGCTCCGTTCATAATACAGTAACCCCTCTATCATCCATCCTTCGGCACGGATCGCATAACAACTTAGATTGGGGCTGGGATAGAAGGATAAAAGTATTTTGCAATAATTCAACACAAGAACGGTTTTATATATATATATATTTGAAGTCTGTAATTCAGAGCAAGTCGGATCCCTTTAATAAGTAGGTAACATCTTTTCAAAAGTGTCATACGTCAATATAACGAGATGCTCAGCCAATCAGAATCCAGCAAGCAAGCTTGACAGCCAATCAGCACTCTTCTATGGCTCACTGCAAATTTATAATGATATGCTTAAGATAGATATGAAAAATGTATATTTTAGAAATTTGAAGAAAAAGTAAATGGTGTCATCGATGGAAAATACTATGTGAATTTAACAAATCTCTCTCTCTCTCTCTCTCTCTCTCTCTCTCTCTCTCTTATATATATATATATATATATATATATATATATATAATATATATATATATATATATATATGAATTAAAAGAAACGGTCCAGCGGACTTTTTTAAAATAAAATAAATTCAAAACGAAGGAAACACACAGAAAGACACAGACATAACTCACATCGAAATATCGATGTGAGTTATGTCTGTGTCTTTCTGTGTGTTTCCTTCATTTTGAATTTATTTTATATATATATATATATATATATATATATATATATATATATATAATAAGATTTCTCATAGACATGTGAAATAATAATCAATGATCAAACCACAATATGAAAATGGGAAAACAAGACTAAGAACTTTCAGCCGAAGGAAACGGTCTTCGTCAGAGTCAAAAACCCAACTAATTCTGACGAAGACCGCTTGTTACGGTTGAAAGATCTTAGTCTTGTTTTCCCATTTCTTATTGTGGTTTGATATATATATATATATATATACACGTTTCACGGTAAATCAGAGACACAGAACTAAGGAAGAAACACACTTACTGTGTCTAATTTTTGGTTTAACCGTCAGTTGAACGAACCGTTGGAGTTGGTTGGTCTCCAACCGTCGCTTCACAAGTGCGCTTGATGTTCCTATTTCAACTCTCCTGATGATGGTTCAACCTTAAATTAGAGACAGTAAGTGTGTTTGTTCCTTAGTTTTGTGTTTGTGATTCATCGTGAAACGTTTGTTGTCCTTTTGGATCGTTTTCCTGTTTACATATATATATATATATATATATATATAATATATATATATATATATATAACAGATTCAATGATATATTGACTGTTTGATAGAATAGGTGTGTTCTTTAATCGGGATTCGGTCAATTTTCCAGGATAAAAAAATCAAACTCTTGTTGCCGACGTTTCGGTTTTATTTAAAATCTTTTTTATAGGCAGAAGTAAGAATTTTTTTTTAACTAAGAAAATGAAATTTACATTATTTAATGTAACAACAATGTAAATTTGATTTTCTTAGTTAAAAAATTCTGACTTCTGCCAATGAAAAAGATTTTAAATAAAACCGAAACATTGGCAACGAGAGTTTGATTTTTTATCTTGGAAAATTGACCGAATCCCAATTAGAGAACACACACACACACACACACACACACACACACACACACACACACACACACACACACACACACACACATACATATATATATATATATATATATATAAAAAGATTTCACATAAACACGTGAAACAACAATCAATGATCAAACCACAATAAGAAATGGGAAAACAAGACTAAGATCTTTCAACCGTAACAAGCGGTCTTCGTCAGAGTCAAAAACCCAACTGACTGACCCAACTCAGTTGGGTTTTTGACTCTGACGAAGACCGCTTGTTACGGTTGAAAGATCTTAGTCTTGTTTTCCCATTTCTTATTGTGGTTTGATCATTGATATATATATATATATATATATATATATATATATATATATATATTTGTGTTGAACTGAATTGCCTTAATTAAACATACCTTTATTTTGAGCAGTTTTTCATATTTCCTTGATAATTTTAAATCGTCTTGATTTAGTTGGTGGATTATTTGAGCGAAACTCTGGTAAGCCATCAATATTTAATGATTAACATAACATAACATGACATGTTTGGGTTGTCTCCAACCATCATCAGAAATTATTATAAAACGTCACAAAACAAAACTATTTTCATGGAACAAGTATGTAAACATAACAGTAAGTTAAATAAAATTGATCACTAAAAAATAAATATCACTAAGTTTAATACTAGGAACATTTAACATTGAATATATTACACATTGAATACATTACCTCCATGAGTACCCTTCACCCGTAGTACCGAATTATTTTAAGAGTTTCGGATCAAACTCCAGACCAAAGGTTCTACTAAGCCTGATCAGCTACAGGTAAGGTCAGTGGCCTTTGTAAACGACCTCTAACCACCTCTAACCTGTTTTGACTTTATATGTGTTCCTAAGCCTTTCGGCCATATAACCACCAAAAAATCAAATCAGGCCGACTAGTTTAACGTGCTGCCCTTTTAGCCACTTTAGATTACTCCGAAGTGCCCGAGGTGACCACGCGGAGGCGGGCCTGCACGATACTACGGCGCGCATCAATACTTACTTCACGCATCAGTATCAGGTCAGCGTACTCAAATCGAGGAAAAAACAAACAATTTGCCTGATACTTAACTTATAACCTTACCAGCAGGGAAAAAAAGGAGGGAGTTTTCATTTTACTCGACTCCCGTGGGTCACTTCTGGGAATGCAAGCACTCTTTTCAATTTTCCTATGTAGTACACGTACTCGAGGAATGAGGCTCGGTATTTATCAATGAAGGCCTTTTTGTACACACTTGCTACAAACATTCCCGTATCAAGCATGAACTTCCACCTCTAACCATGGTTGGCTACGTCCCATTGGTCTAAATTAGGGGTGGATGTACCTAGTACTGGCGTCCCCGTCGCAGAAGTGGTAATTGTGTCTGTTGCACAGCCAAGCTAACAGTACGGGGCAGACCGTCCCAAGCTCGGTCCAGTAGCCCACCCCACGGCAGTCCTTAGGCTTAGCCGGGCAGGTTTTCTTGAACGGGCGTAAGCCCAGCTTGGAACCCGTCTGGGCGGTACAGGGGTGGTAGCCTCTCCCTTGCGAGTTTAAAAGGTTTTCCAAAGAGAGTGTCTTAGGTGGTAGCCTTGTGCAGCACCACTTGTGGTAGGTCTTCTAAACTGACACTTTCTGGTTTATGTGCGCCCCACCATCTAACTCCCCAGCACACAATAAAGGGGTAGCAAGGTTTGGAGACGGGTGGTGTTTTAATTCGTACACTGGCTTGCCAGGAGTCCGATACTCCCAATCTGAGGGTGTTTCCTAACGCACTCAATTGGGGTGTATAAAGCATTTCACCACCGACTTCCTTTGCCACCAAGAAAAAAAAAAAAAGAAAAAAAGTCAGTGGTTTTTATAAACGAACCTGTCAATGAACCTGTATAAATAAAGTCAATGCAGCCTGTAGTAGGGCTGCATGATCCCACCATTGGTGGAATTAAAAACCTATAATAACTTTTCTCAATCTGTAAACTTACTATAATCACAATTCACCCTCTTGGAAACCCAAAACTCACTCCTAGGGAAAAATTTCACCCCCTATTGAGATCCCTCTTGTTAGATCTTGCGTCTAACAGTAAAACACCTTTAACTACTTTATGTATTTTTCAAATATAAAAAAAAAGTTTTTGTTCTTTTATTAAACTTATAAATATGTCAGATCATTTTCCCAAAACTTGCGCTTAAACTCTTCGTCTCACTTCTTTTACGTAAAATTCGCACACAAGAAGCATAAAGCTGTTTTTTGCTATTACTATGGCAAAGGTGTGCTAAAGCTCCTTATTTGACATAACAAGGGATAATTCAAACAGGAATGACAGTAAAAACTATTTACCAACCCCCTTCCAAATTAACTTACCAAAGAAAAACAACCTAGTGACCTTACTTTTAATTAAAAG
Source organism: Hermatobates lingyangjiaoensis (assembly GCA_026182355.1). Taxonomy (NCBI): domain Eukaryota; kingdom Metazoa; phylum Arthropoda; class Insecta; order Hemiptera; family Hermatobatidae; genus Hermatobates; species Hermatobates lingyangjiaoensis. The sequence goes on from JAPFBL010000716.1 coordinate 154,542, forward strand.
CCCCAATTAGTCTCCTTTTTAAGACAACAAATTGTCTGATGACCTTTTTGTATCAATATGTTCAACTATAAGCTTATTTTGGTAACTACGAGGTTCTATACCAACCTAGCTGATGATTTATTTACATGAGAGGTGAATAAATCTGAGCATGTCGACCTTCAAACGTTAAATCGTTCGTCCTTCTAGCCCAGGGGTTCTCAACCTTTGTTTCCTTGTCGACCCCCTAAAAGCTACTTGAGGACCCCTTAAAAGCTATTTGTGGACCCCCTAAAAGCTACTTGTGGACCCCCTAAAAGCTACTTGTGGACCCCCTGAAAGCTACTTGTGGACCCCCTGAAAGCTACTTGTGGACCCCCTAAAAGCTACTTGTGGACCCCCTAAAAGCTACTTGTGGACCCCCTAAAAGCTACTTGTGGACCCCCTAAAAGCTACTTGTGGACCCCCTAAAAGCTACTTGTGGACCCCCTAAAAGCTACTTGTGGACCCCCTAAAAGCTACTTGTGGACCCCCTAAAAGCTACTTGTGGACCCCCTAAAAGCTACTTGTGGACCCCCTGAAAGCTACTTGTGGACCCCCTGAAAGCTACTTGTGGACCCCCTAAAAGCTACTTGTGGACCCCCTGAAAGCTACTTGTGGACCCCTTAAAATCTACTTGTGGACCCCCACTCCCCCCGGATACATAAAAAACATAATTATACAAAGTTATAAATAAGTATCTGTTTTTAGATAAATGAAAATCGTTAATTATGAAATAATTTCATTACATCTACAACGCATGCGAAAATACAAAAATGTTTTTAAAACAATAACAAAATATTTCTTCACTAGCAAATGTACCCGTCTTTGACGGAATCAAAAATTCTATTATACTTGGTATTCCAACATATCAATTATAGTACTATACTAATACTATAATTAGAAATTATAGAATAGTAGAAAACACCATTATTAGTACAGTGTTAAACAAATGCCTCTGTATACACTACATTAGCTGTCTGTCCTTCAGGTTCATGGAAGAACAGTCAGTTGAAACCTCTGACTATTGAGCAAGTAAACTACAGTTGACCATGTGAGAAAAACTTGTTTTCGCTAACTTGAATTCCTGCGTTAGATAAAGTCTCCCTTTGCGACTTAGTTAACGTCATTGCGAAATAGACTCTGAGGGGACCTTGCAATCATTTGAATGGAAACAGACAGTGGTTCGGAAGACTCCCCAATACCACATCCAGTCATTATGTCCGCCTCTATGGCATATCTGTGTAGAGCACGAACTCAGAGTCGTGTCCCGTTGCACAGTTTTTGGGTCACTCATGTTTCGTAACATGAAATTTGTTACTGCTATAAATTGCAGCATCATTGGTGCTCGTACTTTAAGTTTTTACTCATGAGCAGGCAGTCCAGGAGAAATAAATTCAGAGTCAAGAAATTCAATTAGATAATGAACTGCTTCTTCATCACTAATCCAATCTCTTTACTGACTTGTAAGTTCTTTCCTCGGCTTCATATAGCGTAAGAACTTGTTTGTTGATTTCTCATGCCTGTTCATATTAAGGGCTGAGAATTGCTCGTTTACAAAACATTTATTCTCAATAGATAGTACATCCTTAACTCTGTGAAACACCATTTCAATGATGTCAAATACGCAATATATTCATGTGCTCAATTGAAATTAAAATCAACTAACAATACCTACTTGCCACACCTGTGTATTTTCAAAACAAACTTGTCTGTGAAGTTAGGAAAATACAGCTAAAAGCCCCATAACTTCGCTTCTGTACTGAATTAATAATCTATTTAGAGCCCATATTTTAAGTTAGGCACACACAAATCCAGTGTCAATGTTTCAGCTCGCTATGTCTTATGGTGGCTGAGTTTACTTGTGACAAACATTTTTGCGTTAAACGTCCATAACTTCACTTCTACGTTGAATTTCCAATCAACTCATAGCCTATATTTTAAGTTAGACCTACACAAATCTACTGTAAAAGTTTCAGCTTTATATGTCTAATGGTAGCTGAGTTTACCTGTGACAAAGTTTTGCGGACAAACCGACAAACCGACAAATCGACAGAAATTTTTCTAAGGGTGGATTCGGTTTCTCCAATGTATGAAACGTAAAGAAAACTTGAAATGAGTCAGTTCTAAGCAGTGTACAGACAAAATCATTATTTTATTTATAAAGATTAACATTTTATAAAGTACCCTGAAATAAATTGTAACAGAATCAATTTTGAATGTACCATAAAGAGAAGTGCAATAGAAAATTTTAAAACATTGGAACATTTTAACATACTGACGAGGATATTAGGCCTTATATTTTAATTATGTTTGAATATTGTACGGCCAAAGCTTACTACGCTTTGGTTTATTTTTTGTTTGCTGATAAATCCATTTAAACTTAACATAGAGCTCTAACCACGTGTCATGGACCTTCAGAATACTACTTTCCTCAATTAACGAATTTCTCGCCTATTTCCAATCTGGTTAATTTTTTTGAAAGATTTTCCATGTTTCTGATGGATTTCCTTGTGGTAGGAGATAGCGTATGTAGCAGCTGTCCAAAATTCAGTTTATTCACTTATTTTACACTAATGCTTACTATTAACGATTTACGATTACACTTAACTATATAAATATAAACAAACACTTTTTCTTCTTCTCGGAGTTTGGTCAGGGTAAATATATGGAATCACCTTTTTGCCAACGTTTCGTCTTTATTTTAAGACATCCTCAGGGCTATAAACTAACAAGAAAACAATAAACAATGGACATTTGTCATTTCTACTTTAGAAACATCATAAACAAATTGAAAAAAATTGGAAAAAAAATTGTTTATGATGTTTCTAAAGTAGAAATGACAAATGTCCATTGTTTATTGTTTTTTTGTTAGTTTATAGCCCTGAGGATGTCTTAAAATAAAGACGAAACGTTGGCAAAAAGGTGATTCCATATATTTACCCTGACCAAACTCCGAGAAGAAGAAAAAGTGTTTGTTAATATTTTGTGGTCAATGAAACAGTACCATATTATATATATATATAAAATTAAAGTTACAGCTAGAGAACACAAGAAAAAGGACGAACACTCACGAATCTCGATAATTTCGGCGTCTTGCCGTCTTCAGGAGAGTAGAAAGAAAGAAAATAAAAGGAGAAAGAATGAAGGAACGGAGACGTAAATTCGTCCACTGGCCGATGTAAACAACGATACAATGACACGCAGTGCAGCCATCTTACCAACTTGGACCAGTTTAACTATATTTTTATATAGTTAATTCTAATGTAGTGCAATCTATTATTATGTGGTATTTACTCATTGTAGGGTAAAAATCTAATGAAATGGTCTCCACATATAAAACTTTTAATGATATAAACAACGCGTTTCGAACACGTAGTGTTCTTCTTCAGGCATTAACTAAGGGTGAGTGCCTCTGAATAAGACAGTCTTATTCAGAGGCACTCACCCTTAGTTAATGCCTGAAGAAGAACACTACGTGTTCGAAACGCGTTGTTTATATCATTAAAAGTTTTATATGTGGAGACCATTTCATTAGATTTTTACCCTACAATTATATAGTTAATATATATATATATATTATGGACAAGTCGGTTCGTATTTCCGAAAGTTCCTAAATAGAATGTTCGTTAGTGGGGTATGGTGTGTAGAGGCAAAACCTTTGCTTCATTTATAGTTTTATGTAGAATATTGTATTATTACATGTGGTATGAATATTTGAAGTGGGATTACAGACTGTGAAGGTATTTTGAGCTGTTTCTTGTATGAATGAATCAGAAGGCGATGATATATAACTGTCTACAGCTAGCTAAAGAGGGGGGAGTAGTAACCCTTAACCGGCTTGAGAGAGAAACAGAGTTAAAGGGCTAACTGGACTAAGAGAAAGAGAAAGGGGATGGAGTAATTAATTAGGCCTTTGCCTTTCACACAACCACACCCTCATAGTAAACCTTCCCACCCCCCCTTCAACCAATACAAATCGAAATTAATTTACCCCCAACCAACCCCCTTCCAGCCTTTCCTAAGGGTTGATAGGATGAAGAGGGCTAGTATCAGGTTTTTACTAGTAACGCCACTTCCACTCTAATTATCTTTCCACCCTTATTCACTGAAGCTATCTTCATCACCACCCCCTCTCACCCCCCCACCACGTCTAACTTCAACTGAGACTCTTTAATTGATTTTCAAGGAAAACCTGAAAAATACCTTCTATCTAAGAGCTTTTCTTTCCTTTATTCCTTTTTTTTTGTTATTTTTATAATTAATCAATTTTTGAAATTTAATATTTATTTATCGTTTTTTTATATATATAATTTTATATATATATATATATATACATTTTTGCTTTTCATTCTTTGTATTTACCTTTATATATATATATAAGTGACATTAAATGAAAGGGTAGGAGTTTCGGCTCTGTAATCTCTCCGTCACACGTGTATAGTTCTTTTTTCATACGTAGTTTTGGTAAACTTCTTTGTATCCATACCTACTTTACATAATTAAACAGATTTTTAGAGTATATAACACAAATAAATAGCATTTTGAAAATATATATATATATATATATATATGTGTGTGTGTGTGTATATGTCTCTCTGTCTCTGTCTCTCTCCTCTCTCTCTCTCTGCCTCTCTCTCTCTCTCTCTCTCTCCTCTCTCTCTCTCTCTGCCTCTCTATCACTCTCTGCCTCTCTCTCTCTCTGCCTCTCTCTCTCTCTGCCTCTCTCTCTCTCTGCCTTTCTCTCTCTCTCTCTCTCTCTCTCTTTCTCTCTGCCTATCTATCTCTCTCTCTCTCTGCCTATCTATCTCTCTCTGCCTCTCTATCTCTCTCTCTCTCTCTCTCTGCCTATCTATCTCTCTCTACCTCTCTATCTCTCTCGCTATCTCTCTCTCTCTCTCTCTGCCTCTCTCTCTATCTCTCTCTCTCTCTCTCTCTCTGCCTCTCTCTCTCTCTCTCTCTCTCTCGCTCGCTGTCTATCTATTTACATACAGATGAAAACACACACACACATATATATATATATATATATATATATATATATAAAATAGTTATTCGAACATATAGTTTATTCTTCAATACAAATCGAAATTAATTTACCCCCAACCACCCTTTTGCCTTTCCTAAGGGTTGATAGGATGAAGAGGGCTAGTATCAGGTTTTTACTAGTAACGCCACCCTTATCTTATCTTTATATTAGCTTATCTTACCTTATCTTTCCACCCTTATTCACTGAAGCTATCTTCATCACCACCCACTCTCACCCTCCCACCACCACGTCTAACTTCAACTGAGACTCTTTAATTGATTTTCAAGGAAAACCTGAAAAATACCTTCTATCTAAGAGCTTTTCTTTTCTTTCTTCCTTTTTTTTTTGTTATTTTTATAATTAATCAATTTTTCTGACAATTTAATATTTATTTATCGGATCAAAAGGTTTTTTTTTTCATGAATATCTGCTCATTGAGTAGTGTTTGTCAGTTTTCTTTGGAGATTCATGCACTTATATCTGTCATAGGTTAAGGTTAGGTTGCAGTGGTAGTTCCACAAGGGAACACACGTAGGCCGAGCATTTGCCCTTTGTGATTGATTCTACACAATGAAGATTGATTCTACAGTGGGAGTCCTAAATTTTGCCTAACTCAAGTGTATTTATAGTAGGGATCTTTAACGAGTACCTGACATCCAACAGGCTTGGGAACGACGGTTTAACGTCCTAACCTAACGGTTAACATACTAGCCTCTAAGCTGGTAGTTCAGGTTTCCCGCCTGGCTCTCGATTTATTCACGCACAAGAGATGAATCAATCTAAAAACGTTGTTATGAGAAACCATCGGTCCCAAGCCTGTACGATGTCATGTACTCGTTAAATATCCCTACTCGAAATGCACTTGAGTTAGGCATAATTTAGGTTGTGTTAGGTTCACAAGGGCAATTCACACAAGGCGACATGCACTTTGTGTACACAATTGCCTTTGTGACTACATGACCTAAATTGCATCAAATGATTTAGAAGGGTCTTAACAAGCCTGAAGTACGGCTAAGGGACCGACGTTTAATACTCTCGAGACGTCAAATGTTTTATTATGGACTTCATTTAGGTATTAGCTTAAGGTTAGGTGTTTGTAAGGCTCAAGGGAACACACGGGCCTTCATTGTGCCCTTTGCCACTCCATGAATGATCACAGTGGGAGTCCAAATTTTGCTATTCAAATATTTAGTAGGGATCTTTACAAACCTGATTAAGGCTAAGGCGACGGTTTAAGTCCTTCTCCAGGACGACAACGAGCATCCTTTGGCCATACAATGAAGATTGATTCTACAGTGGGAGTCCCTAAATTTTGCCTAACTCAAGTGTATTTAGAAAGGGAACTTTAACCAGTACCTCAATGACTTCACTTTTTCTCCGAGGGATTGTCTGTATTTTTTTCATCTTTCACATATTGAATCTAGGCCTACTTTTTAATCATTAAAATAATTGGGTTATTCAAATTTAATGTAAGAAATAAAGAAAACATATTCTGTGCAAATAATGCTCTTTAAACCCTACTACTACCCTACTATCTTCTCTAACTTTTATAAATAATGATTTTGGTAATGTTAAAGGAAAAAAATGACTGTATACTACAGTTAAAGGACTTACTTGACTATCTGGATGCAACAAAGAGGAAGTAAATTCGTAATAGTATGTCTACCGAAAAGTAAAAATAATGTTACTTCATAAACTGAAGTAAATTGACTAGGTCAGGAATCAACATATTAAACAGATAAAAGGAATCAATTATTACAAAAAACTGTACTGATTCAACTTTACTATAATATCAAATAAGCAGGCAATCAATTGAATTTTAATTTTACTTTCATTTGGTTATTGTGTAGAACTAATATGAACTCACAGACAATCCAATAATGATTTTGTTTGTTTTAGTGTTGTTATTTCCACATCATCAGTTAAAATAATTTACCCAGAATAATTAAACTGGAATCGTACAGGCTCAGGACCAACGGTTTAACGTCCTTCTCCGAGGGACAACGCGCTCAGATTTATTCACCTCCCCGCGTGAATAAATCGAGGGCCATGTGGGGATCGAACCCCGGTCCTATAAGTTCAGAGGCGAGCACGTAACCACTGAGCTAGCCTCTCAGTTAATTTTAATGAGTAATTAAAATTAAAAGAGTAATTAAAGGAGTAAAAACAAAGGAGTTTTTTTTACTCTTTCTTACTGTACTCCTTTGTCTCTCCTCTAACCACTCTTCCCTCCCAATCTTCTCAACTCCTCACCAGATGTTCTCTGCATGTAGTGTTTCAGTTGGGTTTTTGACTCTGACGATGACAGCTTGTTACGGTTGAAAGATCTTAGTCTTGTTTTCCCATTTCTTATTGTGGTTTGATCATATATATATATGGTTGAAATTTATATACGGTTGAAAGATCTTAGTCTTGTTTTCCCATTTCTTATTGTGGTTTGATCATTGATTGTTATTTCACGTGTTTATGTGGAATCTTTATATATATATATATATATATATATATATATATATTCTATGTTTTTGTTATTGAGGGCTAGGTCAAATAAAAGAAAATAAACTCTTTCCTAGGCTGACGTTTCGATGTATTTGTACATCATCTTCAGGGCTAAAATTAGAGTAAGAACTATAATACATTTACCAAAACAATCTACAACTCACATAGAGAACTAACACAAATTTTTTTAAGACCAACAGATACATACAAAAGGTTATTTTGTAATCACAGTTGTTGAGTACACATCTATTTCAAAGTATCAGACAAAAGGAAATTAGTTTTACCTTGGAAAGTGTGCTAATGGTTATTTAAGTTACATGAGAATTAATTGGTTCTAAGTACGAAAAACACTACTTTGTTATATTCATCTATCATTTCGACAAAACAGGGCGGGTGAACATATGAAGGTTACATAAAGAAAGGTTAGTTTGTGACTTAAGGTTATTATCCATGTTACAATGATTTACTATTGTTATTATGACTGATGATGGGAAAGAATGTTTGTATAAATATGGCTAAACTTTTCAATATCAGACCTCGAATTACAAGTAATTGTAATTTGTAATTGTAATTACCTCTAACCACCTCAATAACAAAAACATAGAATAGAATAGAAGAGGTCAATAACAATTTTGGAGTTTATATATATATATATATATATATGTGTGTGTGTGTGTGTGTGTGTGTGGGTGGTGTATACGAGGTGTGTAAATAAAGTAGTGAGACTGATTTTTTTTTAAATTTTCTATTCAAATATAATTACAATGTGATATTGTCACCTTCAAAATAGTTCCCTTCGGAAGCCACACAGCGCTGGAGACGGTCCTTCCAATCATTGTAGCATTACTGGAACTCGGATTCTGGAATGGCCTTCAGCTGGTCGGTTACAGCAGTTTGTATGTTTTGTAGTGTCCCGAAATGAGTTCCCTTGAGGTGATTTTTCAATCTCGGGAAGAGGAAAAAGTGATTAAGACTCAAGTCTGGTGAATAAGGAGGCTGAGGAGCAACAGGAATGTTTTTACTGGCCAAAAACTCGTTTTCTTTTCGGAATTTTCGGAACCATTTTCGCACAAATTTTTCTCATCTCCAATTCTATGGTCAAAATGTGATGAACGGAGGTGTGATTCAAATTCAACTGTTCCCCGATCATTCTGACTGTCAAGCGTCGATCTGAACGCACAAGGTTCCGTACTATGTTGACATTTTCATCGGTGTTTGCACTTGAAGGCCTTCCGCTTCGTGGTTCATCTTCAATCGACTCTCTTCCTTCTGAAAATTCCTTAAACCACCGAAAAACCTGTGCCCTTGATAAAACACGTTCTCCATAGGATGGTTTCGGTTGCATTATGTCCAAGTCTGAAGCAAAATTTGATTGCACACCGCTGCTCAACTTTGAGGTCACTCATTTTTAAAACGCTCAAAAAAAAACTATTTCACGAAAACCAACGCTACGGACAAACAAATGACTGTGGCGAGCTCAGATTCATACTGGAGGCGCATCACACGTGCACCTGACACTACTCAAGGCCACGCGTCTCCAGCGTTGCCAGATCGAAAGCGACGTTGCCAGTCTCACTACTTTATTTATACACCTCGTATGTCTCTCTCTCTCTGCCGCTCTCTCTCCCTCTGCCTCTCTATCTCTCTCACTCTCACTCGCTCGCTCTCTATCTATTTACATACAGATGAAGCACACACACACACATATATATATATATATTATATATATATATATATATATATAATAGTTATTCGAACATATAGTTTCTTCTTCAAGTTCATCTACCTTTAATGAGAAGGTAGTTGAACCTCAGTTGGACCTCATTTCTGTCTGTTCATTAAAACCACAGATCCTCTATATGTTCGTTAATAAGCCTAATTTTTTTTGGGGAAGTTTTTTTTCGTAATTTCCAATAAACACCACATAGTGACTATTGCAGAAGTTTTAAAAGAGTTCCATTTTTTACACATACACACACACACACACACACACACACACACACACACACACACACACACACACACACACACACACACACACACACACACACACACACACACACACACACACACACACACACACATACATACACACACACATCATCGAAATAACTCTATTGACAATGTAACATCATTTATCTATTATTAAGTAATTGAAAATATATTATTATATAACAGATTATAAAAGAAAATTCACGTAATTGTTTTGAATAAATCAAAACGATTTTCAGTCTCAACTCATTTCAAGTTTTGTTTTTTTTTAAAAGGAACTTCAAAAGTACCATCCTTTCGTTGTTATATTAAATCGACTTGGGATTTTAGCTGGTATTTATTTAGTCGATTAAGGTTTTTTTTTCTCTTAAAGTCTTTGTATCGTTTTCTTTGACTGGTCACCCGTTTAATTCATTGTCATCCATTCGTGCACAATACCTCCAAGTAAAACCCACCAGAGTAGAGAAATCCCATGTGGTCAATTCTTTTTTTATTAATTTCTTCCCTGTGTCTCAAGTTTTATTGGGTTTGTTTTTTAAGGAAAACATAAAAAAATACGTTTCTTCAACTTTTTTTTTTTAATTTACTATATGTAAAGGATACTGATAGTGAAAAAATTCGATCTGCAGATTTTTGACAGAATTATATGTTTTGTAGTAGTAGAAGTCGTTTTATGATGTTTTTTCGATTTTGTGTGTGAGTGTGTGTGTGTGTGTTTGGATAAGTGCGTGTGTGTGGGTGCGTACGTGCGTATGTGTCTGTGTGCGCGTGTGGCATGCGTGTGTGTGTGTGTGTGTGTGTGTGTGAAGGCGTGTGTGCATGAGTGCGTGTGTGTGTGTGTTACTGTATGTGTGTCTGTGTGTTTGTGTGTGTATGTGTGTGTGTGTGTTGATTTTTCTAAATACTGCCATCGGGTATTTATTTAATAACAGAATGTTCCACAAATTGTACTATATGCAATTCACTTCTTATAGCTATACAGACTTACTTCCAAGCTTTCATTTTAATTTTATGAAATTGTAAATTTAAATGATTTTTTACATAGTCTCCAGTGTCTGGTGCACAAAATTCCAATTGTCTATTTACATTACGTATGTTAGTTTGAAGAATTAACCTACGCTACATTTATTGTTTATTTGATATATTTATATAATTATTTCAATGGAGTGTGTGTGTGTGTGTGTGTGTGTGTGTGTCTGTGTCTGTTTGTGTGTGTGTGTGTGTGTGTGTGTGTGTGTGTGTGGTGTATGTGTTTGTGTGTGTGTGTGTGTGTGTGTGTGTGTGTGTGTGTGTGTTTGTTTGTTTGTTTGTGTGTGCTTGGTATGTGTGTCTGTGTGTGTGTGTGTGTGTTTTTCGAGCAATTGCAACTGCATGCTCCATTTATTGATATTACATGCATTTAACAAATATTATTAGTTACATATTACATTAATTAAAATTGATTAAAATCTATTTGATTTATGAACATTATGAATTCATTTAATACTTCTTGTGTCACAAATTTGTCCATTAGTTAGAACTCAGTATAATTTTTTGCTTCATTGGTATTCTTTCTCTTTCAAATTTGGGGCAGTCCAGAATAATATGATTCCATGTTTGTGGTGTGTGTTGATCACAGCTACAGCTTGGTGAATCTTCAATTTGAAATCTATGGAGGTATGCTTTGTTTGCTCCGTGTCCAGATAGTGCCTGAGTTATTTGGTATGTGAGGGGTAGATTTACCGATGATCTTGATTTTGCAGTAGGAAAGAACATCTTTGTATGGTGTCCATTGGTTGTAGTTGACCACTGGCAAGACCATGTTTCGGTTGACTCCTCTAGCAACTTTTTCTTTAGATGACTTATTGGTGGTTGTAAGTGTTCTTCAACAAGGTCCTGGTTGGTAGCGGCTGTCTTTGCCAGAGAGTCTGCTCTTTCATTTCCTACTTTGCCTATGTGTGCTTTTACCCAGCCAAAATGAATTTGCCAGCCTTTTGTTTTCAGATGTATCAATGTCACTCTGATTTCTTCTATGTCCTTCATGTGGACTCGATCATTTATTAATGATTTAAGAGTCACCTGGCTATCTGTTTTTATTATTGCTAAGGATGGTGAAGGTACTGCTGGGCTAGTCCGATCTACCCATTGGACAGCTTTGAGAAGGGCTCTTAGCTCGGCTTGGTTGTTTGAACAGGAACTGTTCAGTTTGAATGATTCATTATATATTTCTTCTTCCTGTGTGTGTGTGTGTGTGTGTGTGTGTGTGTGTGTGTATTGTTTGTGTGTGTGTGTGTGTGTGTGTGTGTGTGTGTGTGTGTGTGTGTGTTTGTGTGTGTGTTTTTTTTCCCCACGGGTAGTAACCCTACCATGGGGGAGTTTATTATATTGTATATTAGTATGCTCCGCTTTTGGCATAACATACTTTTCTTATATATTGTTTACATATTTTATGACAATGTATATTATTCTAATTTACGTGTTATATATTGTATGTGTTTGTGTGTGTGTGTTTGTTTGTGTGTGTGTGTGTGTGTGTGTGTGTGTGTGTGTGTGTGTGTGTGTGTGTGTGTGTGTGTGTGTGTGTGCTTGTGTGTGCTTGTGTGTGTGTGAGTGAGTGTGTGTGTGTGTTTTTAAATACTTTATTTCAACATGCTTCACACAAAGTGCTACATGTTGTTGTTCCATTGAGTCATAATGATTTACAATAATTTTGTATATGTATAATCTATCTTAAGATATATTACATTAGCATTGTATAGTACTGTTCTATATTAATTACAATCTAAATGTACATTATTTTAATTATTTATAAATTTAATTTCAATATGATGATATAATAATATGTTTATATAATTGTAAATACAATGTTTATAATGATAGAGTCATTTAATTAAATTTAAATACACTAATCTAATAATGTTAGGTACTTTTATCCTAATATTATATGATAGATTACTAATTGAGCCGTTTATTTTGAAAGTGGCCTAATTCCATTTTCCAAAAAAATTTAGCTAGCTATTTAAATAATTACATTTTTACGTTATCTTTACCTTTTGCAGCAAATTGTACAAAATCTATTTAAAATTACTAAGTTTTGTTTATAAAAAAAATTAGTTGATAAATAAAATGACAATATTTTTAAATTTTGTAAAACGCAAACCCTTAAATATCTCGATTTTAACATAAATGGAATTAGGCCACTTTCACAATAAGCGGCTCAATTATTGAATGATAATATTCTATATTTACGTAATCATATACTGCTATATTCAGGCCTAATATATAATATAATGTTTGTGTGTGTGTGTGTGTGTGTGTGTGTGTGTGTGTGTGTGTGTGTGTGTGTGTGTGTGTGTGTGTGTGTGTGTGTGTGTGTGTGTGTGTTTGTGTGTGTGTTGTCTATAAGTGCCTAGGAAGGCTCGGGAGAATGAAAAGTATTTATCGATTTTTAAAGTTTGTTAATGTACAAGTAAAGTACATTCGTGATAAACTTTTATTAGGATGTTCGAATCCATCTCAATCAGCTGTGTTTCCCAAGAGACCATCTTACTAACTTTTAAATTCTACTTACTTCCAATATACGAATGATAGTATTTATAGAAACTAGTATCAAGTTTGAAATTAGCGTTTAAAGAAAACTACATACAAAAAAAACTTACAAATTAATTATAATAAAGTAGAATTCATAGTTTTAAAGATAAAATCACGTAATAACAAATTAAAAACACGTATTACTGCATCGTATCAAGCCTGGCATTTAGTATTTTTTTTTTTTCTAACTGGATAACATTGACGAAAAAAGAAATTTATGATTCTACAGTAGTTAACACAGTGCGATCAAATCACTTATTGTATTTCTATCCACAGATTGGTAACACTGTGACAAAGAAATCTTAAATGTAACTTGAAATGTATTGGCCACACTGTTACTAAATTCCTTTAATTTATTGTATTTTTATACACAGTTGGTAGCACTGTAACAAATAATCTTAAATTTCTCTTTAAATGTATTGGCGACACTGTTACTAAATTCCTTAAATTTATTATACTTTTATCCACATTCGGTAACACTGTGATAGAGAAATTTTAAATTTCACTTTAAATGTATTGGCGACACTGTTACTAAATTCCTTAAATTTATTATACTTTTATCCACATTTGTTAACATTGTGACAAAGAAATCTTAAAAATGTATTTGCGACACTGTTACTAAATTCCTTTAATTTATTATACTTTTATCCACATTTGTTAACACTGTGACAAAGAAATCTTAAATTTCACTTTAAATGTATTTGCGACACTGTAACTAAATTCCTTTAATTCATTGTATTTTTATCAACAGTTGGTAACACTGTAACAAATAATCTTAAATTTCACTTTAAATGTATTGGCGACACTGTTACTAAATTCCTTTATTTTATTATACTTTTATCCACATGCGGTAACACTGTTACAGAGAAATTTTAAAATTCACTTTAAATGTATTGGCGATACTGTTACTAAATTCCTTTAATTTATTGTATTTTTATCCACAGTTGGTAACACTACAACAAATAATCTTAAATTTCACTTTAAATGCATTGGCGACACTGTAACAAAATTCCTTAAATTCATTATACTTTTATCCACATTCGGTAACACTGTGACAAAAAAAATGTTAAATATCACTTTAAATGTATTGGCGACACTGTTACAAAATTCCTTTAATTCATTGTATTTTTACCCACAGTTGGTAACACTGTGACAAAGAAATCTTAAATTTTACTGTAAATATATATTGGCGACACTGTAACTAAATAGCGTGACTATCACATTAAGTAGTTTATTTTAGGACATTTTTTTTTAATTTAGTGTTTTTTTTTATCTTTAGTAGGCAACACTGTATTACAAATGGTAGAAAACATGCATGGAAGATTAACAGAATTTGATAAGTGTATGCATGAGATTATTCGAGCTGAAAATGTTTATAAATCTACTAGAAATGAGCGAACATAGTATTCATTAATTAGGGTTTTTTTTTGTTTTTTTTTTATATTTGAAAACACTTCAAATTAATATTTCATTTTTTTCCTTAAAATTTAAACCTTAATATTGACATTGTTGTAATCTTATTTGGAGCTTATTATGAGTTGAAGGTGCTTGTTTATTTTAACGAGGGTTGAAACAGAGGGGTTGAAATGGCGGAGGGGTGGCATGCAACAAAGGGTAGATATTTTGAGTGGAGGGTTGGGGGATACGAGGAGGGAGATTGGGGGGGGGGGGGGGGGGGTAATATGGAAAATAAAAGTTGAAACAACAAAAATCCTTCTACTAAAATATAATCTCAATATATATAGATCGTATGTTTGTTTGTTTCTTTGTTTGTTCACACATTTCCCGTTGACATAGAGACCTGAAATTAAATAAACATTATTTATTACCTGAATAATGTTAAATAAAAGAAAATTATCACTATATTTCAAACATTGGAGCCATGGTAGCAAGTGTCTTGCGTGCTCTTCTGTTCTTGGCCCCCAGAGTTTGCAGCTTTGTTGGACTAGGGCCTAGTCGGTGCCTTCAAAGAAGTTATGGATAAATATTTCAGTTTACTTAATTGAACAGTTATAATAGCCTGTATTATGTTTGTGAGTAGTCGTGATTATTGTGTAGTCTGTTACTATTGTGTCCATTTATAATCATTGTGTTGTTATTTTCTTAGTAGTATTGCTTTATATCAGGGCTTCTTAAACTTTTTTATATAGCGACCCCCTTCAAGCTTAGGAAATTTTAAACGACCCCTCCTCCATATAATGAAATATATATTAACCGTAGATGTAGATGTAATATCGCACTATTTTACAATGTAAATAAAATAAGGATTAAAGAATACGTACCTATTCATTTTACATATATATAATTGGAAACGTTGATGGGATATCGGTCGTAATAAAACACAATAAATAGAATGACATAAAACTATATATATATTTATTCAATAGAAAAAATAAACTTTTGTAACAATTTTTTTAATAAAAGCATATTATTAACATCAAACAATATTAATGTGACGGATGTGATTGTTTGTTTTTACACAAATAATTAAATCTAGGCTCAATTTGAGTTAGTGCAGATCGTAATAAATTTTCAACGTTTATTAAAGTTGAACGGTATTTTGATTTTATGTAAGTTAATGTGGAAAAGGCTGATTCGCATAAATATGTTGTACAAAATGGCAGTAATTTGTTCATTGCCATTTCCGATAGTAGGGGATATTCTGATTTGATTTCTATCCAAAATTCATGCACAGGCACTTGAGAAAATCTGAGTCGCAAGGTAGTATCACTTGTTAATTCGGCAAATTCTTCTTGTGCTTTTAAGTTTAAAAAATTAATCTCTTCCATTTCAATTGAAAATGGATTGCAAATCCATTGTTGTGTATCGATATCATTGGTATCAGATCTTTGCGACCCCCTTTCAGTAGTCTCGCGACCCCCCTGGGGGTCGCGACCCACAGTTTAAGAAGCCCTGCTTTATATCATCGTGATCATTATTATTGCTTAGTGTTACATTAATTTGGATTTGGCATGGTATTGTATTTTCGTTATTGCCATCATTGTTAATTATTATAATTGTTTTTGCTGCATTTTCATAATTTAATAGGAATTATTCTATACCAATAAAGATGTTAATGCATGTAATGTCTTCTGGTGGAGCATGTTGTTCTATAACAATAAAAAAAAAAACAAAAAATCCTTTGGAAGTGCTGAGGGCCCAAAAGCAATTACTAGTGGGGGGGGGGGGGGGGGGTATTACCCACAAGTGCACCTAAGGACCTGAAGAAGGAGAAAGAAAGTCACTTTCTCCTGAAAGTAGGGAACCTGAATCGGCATTATCACTCCGACTTTCGGCCTTCACGAGGCTACCCTGTTAACTTGCTATATGCAGAGACAAACGAAAGAGGAGGAGAAGGTGATCAGGGGCTGGGCCTGACCACCTTCGCGAGGCTACCCTGTTAACTTGCTATATGCAGGGACAAACGAAAGAGGAGGAGAAGGTGATCCGGAGCTGGGCTTGACCATCTTCGTTTCACAACCTTCCTAATCCCCAAATCCCCTTCTTTTATCCCAGCCTTAATCCAAGGTGTTATGCGATCCGTGCCGAAGGATGGATGATACAGGGGTTACTGTATTATGAACGGAGCCTTAAGGGTACCAGGCGACCTCCTTGAGTAAATAGCCTTACTCCGGTATGCGGTGCTCTGACGGAGAGGACAAAATACCACCGATAGAGATACAGGGATTTTCCCCTGAATGATACTGAGGAGAAAGAAGTTCGGAGACCATCCTCTGGAAGAGCAAAGGGTCCAAAAGCGCTAACTAGTGGGAGCTAACCTCCCACAAGTCTACCTGAGGACCCGAAGAACGAGAAAGGAAGTTACTTTCTCCCGAAACATAGGGAGCCTGAATAGGCATTATCAATGATGGCTTATGCAGATTCTGCAAAGAAGAGGAAGAAACACCGTTGAACCTGCTGACTGACTGTCAGGCAACTTTGCTGCACAGAGGTAGGTGCTTCGGGAAACTCAATAAAACAATAGAAAATCTTTTACCGCTGGAACCAGCGAAAGTGCTGAGCTTCTTGGAGGCGTTAAAGCTAACTGCTACAGTACTTTACTACGGAAGGAGGGACAAGTACAATAGTTTTTAAGACGCAGTACTATATCAGCCTCAAATAATAATAATAAACAAAATTTAAGAATCTCAAAGTGGAATAAATCTTCATTGAGTGTTATTATAAAGGGCCCAATGTTTGGCGTATTGATGTTTCTTTCTGGGACTGCCAATACAATCTAAACTAACTTGAGATTTAAGCAATGTTTGGCCCTTTCTTAGATTATTAATGTCACAGAAATTGCAATTTCTTTTTTTTTTTCTCTCCAATGTAATATTTTTCTGTTAAAGTTGATTTTGAAATATAATGCACACTCACTTCAAATTGAATAGGAATGGGCATGAACTATTCTTAGAGGAAAGAAGCGCATTAGTTCTCTGCACTAGGAGGTCGAGAGCTCCTGTTATCAACACATACACACACACACACACACACACACACACACACACACACACCTCCATTAGATACGAGCCATAATCCATTAGCTCTATATAGACTCCACCTTTTACATCTTCCATCTCACTTTCTCTACCTAGTCACCAATATATTTCTATCCTACTTTTTCAAACTTATTTATTGTCAAGCCTTTTACCTGTCTTTCTATTTTTATTTTATCTTTTCATTTCTTCTTCTCTCCTTTTTTTTCTTATATTTTCTTTTTCTCACATACGCACATGCTCTCTCTTTCTCTCTCTTTTGTAAATCCATTTCTTTCAATCTGTATTGTTCATTAGTTTAACTTTAAACATAATTGTCATGAAAAAATTTTTTCGGTTTTTTTGCTATTGGCAATACATTCCTTTTTGCTGAATAATTTTAATTTTAGCTTTTTTCAAACTAAAATGTCAGTCTGAGGCAAATACATAATACAAAGTCTCCTAGTGTATTATATTATTAAAATAAGCAGCAGCTTCTGCATTGACCAGTTTCTTATTGACACTCTCTCTAGTTTTCGTATCACTTTGAGGTGAGACTCTGGTAGCTTCCAAAGAAGGTTAGCAAAAGACATTAACACACACAATAAACTGTTTTATTTAGTTATTTAGTTTGTTAATTTAGTGATTAAAACGGCATTTTTAAAAAAAAAGTTGTTTATTCAAGTGTTTTCGTGTTTGACCTAAAGTTTATTGTGTGTGTTAATGTCTTTTGCTAACCTTCTTTGGAAGCTACCAGAGTCTCACCGCAAAGTGATACGAAACCTAGAGAGTGTCAATAAGAAACTGGTCAATGCAGAAGCTGCTGCTTATTTTAATAATATATGCTTAAGGGAAGACCTGCTGCCATTGTACACAAATATTAAAACTAATATATTATAGTGCACCTGTGGGTGATTTGGCTCCCCACTAGTTAGCGCTTTTGGACCCTCAGCACTTCTAGAGGTTTTTTGTTTTTTTTTTATTGTAACAACATGCTCCGCCAGAAGACATTGCAGGCATTAACATCTTTATTGGTATAGAATAATTACTATTAAATTATGAAAATGCAGCAAAAACAATTATAATAATTAACAATGATGGCAATAACGAAAATACAATACCATGCCAAATCCAAATTAATGTAACACTAATCAATAATAATGATCACGATGATATAATGCAATACTAATAACAAAATAACAACAAAATGATTATAAGTGGACAGAATGACATAATAATCACGACTACTCACAAACATAATACAGGCTATTATAACTGTTCAATTAAGTAAACTGAAATATCCCTCCTGTGTTGACTTATACGCGTTCCTGAGCCATACCACAGCTTCTAAATCAAGTCAGGTTGTTATTGAACGATTTGCCGTTTAGCCATCGCATAGCGACACCCTAGGTGGACGACCTCTAACCATCTTTAACTACCTCTAATCGTCTATAACCTGTGTTGACCTATACTCGTTCCTGAGCCTCTAGGTCACTCTAGGAGCCGCCTCAACCAGAGCCTTGCTTGCGGCCTGCAACCTGCCCTCTGCCGACCTTGCAAAGTTCTCCACCGGAGCGGACACTTGCTCTTTTACAGCCACCAGAATTTCGTTTTTCAACTCAAAGAGTCCTTGCGCGTCTGTATCCGTTAACCTTCACCGCTGTATTGTACATAACCTCCGTAATCATCTGGATCTTGAAGTCCAAATCTTGTGTAGTCAAAGCCTCGATACGCAAGTACTCCTCGATGCAGCTGTACTGTGCTTCTAACTCTTTGCAAAAGTCATACCAGTCTACTCCTCTCACCCTTAATCTTTGCACAGTCTGGACTGGCCTGGAGAGCGAGAGAGTGAGGACTATAGGGTTATGGTCCCCTAGGGGCAGATCATCTACCACCCTCCAGCTGGTAACTTTTTCGAACATTCCGGTCGTCACCGCGGTAATATCAATCCAAGAGCTACCGTTAGGGCCCTCAAATGTGGGACTGGACCCTGGGTCGTTGACGACAGCCAACCCATATCTCTGGAAGAGGTCGAGGACTTCATTTCTGTCATTAGTAGCTCTGTCGGGGCCCCAAGCCATGTGCCGAACATTAAAATCTCCCATAAGCACTATCTCTTTGTCCCTAAAATGGGTCAGGGCACGTTGCAATATAGGCAGGGTGTTGCTTATCGACTCTCCGTACTGTCTGTAATACGACATCAATGCGAAGTCATAGCCAGGTCCTTTGACTACGCATGATGTTACGTATTTACCGTAAGGCCAACCTCACTGACATCAATACCCTCACACATAAACTTGATGGCCGTTAACGGTCTATCATTTGTTCCGCAGATCAGCTTGCCTCGCAGCCCTGTCCCCTTGACGCTACCATAGTTCCAAGGCTCCTGTAGAACTATGGCGGAGGCGTTATTACTGATTCCAAAGGCCGTGATTTGTTCAGTCACGGACCGCGACTTGCAAACATTCTGCTGTATGATGGTAAACTTATCCATGCAGTTTCATTTTCATGGTCCGCACTTCACGTTTCCTTACGGGACAGGACTTGGCATATGCCCCGTGGTCCACACAAGGCAAGCGCAGCTTCTTGCAGTTTGCGCAAGCTATCTCTGTCTTGTCCGGGCAGTCTCTGGACTCATGCTCTCCTGCGCAATGGCCGCAAATTGGGGCACTGCTGGTACACCTCGTCGCCACGTGTCCAAAGGCCAAACACCTGAAACATTGGCTAACTTCGTTATACTTACTAATAGGGCAAACATGCCAGTCAATTCGTAGGCTCTCTTTACTTAATATATTTTCAGCCTTTGCCCTATTTAGAGCGCATATGACTGTTACCTTCTCGTGTACTTTGTTGCCCACTCTAAAGAGCGGTTTAATATCTCTTTCCTCAATCCACTCGTTGTTGGCGACCAATTGGGCCGCAAGCTCCTCAAAAGTTGCCTCAGTGGGCACTAATGATGGGGTACAGTCGGTACAGATAGATAATATATTTATATATTAATGATAATGGTAGCTAAAGTACTCCGAGGTAAGCTTGCTTTAAGTGCACCCTTCTGACGTCGAGTGACTAAACAGAGGCAGAATAAACGTGCCCTTGTCACTGAGCTAAAGGGGATGACTTAGCAAGCATCAAACTTTCCTTTTTACCCCCTTTTCATTATTAATAATAAACAGTTTACTCTCAAAGTGCTTCATTTTCAGAATTATTTCTGTTGAGATCATTTATACTTTGAACTTTATTGTTGATAGACTGGTAATAACTTGAGCGGCTCAAACTGTCAAAACAGTGTTTAATAGATAAAACTTATTACTTTCAGAAAACTTGATATCAATTGAAAAATAAATGCCTCCACTCTTTATACAACTAATATTATCCACAGAGATACCATATCCGAAGCCACTCCTATATTATGATAATGATAACAACATGCAAGGAAACACTGGCATTAGTATTGTACTAAAAAAATAATATTATCTAATGGTAA
This sequence comes from Hermatobates lingyangjiaoensis, assembly GCA_026182355.1. NCBI lineage: Eukaryota > Metazoa > Arthropoda > Insecta > Hemiptera > Hermatobatidae > Hermatobates > Hermatobates lingyangjiaoensis. The sequence goes on from JAPFBL010000716.1 coordinate 175,603, forward strand.
TTATCTGATATTAATACATTATGGTATATTATGGTAGAGATAGCAACACCAAGCGCACTTGCGAAGCGACGATTGGAGACCAACAGTGTTGTCACTATAAATCGAATGGCTCTTAAATTTAGCCATTAGTAAAAATATGTCAATATGTTGTTCAGTATCAGAAAATATTATAAAAAAATAAATAGAGATTTCTAAAATTTGAAAAACAAATGTGAAGTGATTCTTTTTTTATTTTGAAATGTCGCAAATATCTCTTTATTTATGTCATTTTTTATTTATTTTTTGTTTTTTTTTGTTTTTATTTTATATGGCTTTTAGGGTTTTTAAGAGCTCAATTCCTTCTGAGCTCTCCAAGCGATATTATTACGAAAACCATCAAAAAACAGTTTTTGCAGTGTTGCCAGTAAGTAATAAACAAATTCCCTCACCCTCCCTCCCACCCAAACCCAATTCATCCCTTAACCCCCCCCCCTCCAACCCAATTCATCCCTTAACCCTCCTCCACCCCTTCATAACAGTCACAATCCTTTAAAATAGGTTAACCAAATGTTTCGACTATATTTTTTTTTTCTAACTAGGTCAGAATTTCAAACATCCCCCTTTCTAAATGTTATTTAAATATAAAAATAAACTGAAAAACCCACCCCCTATTTTAAACATTACTTAATGAAATCTTTTAAACTCATTATGATAATCATATCGAACTCAACCAACCCCACATTTTGATCTACTTGTAATAATTTTAAAAAACTGAAATTATAATTCTTGTGAAAAATAAATTCACTTTAGGCATGGAAAATGCATTAAATTTCATTTATGTAAACATTTATTATTAGTGATTATTATTTAAGGAATATTTCACTATAGCTAAAAAATATGATTTGTGATTTATTATGTTATATGTTATTTATGCAATGATATGACAATATGATATCTATATATATATAAAGAAACATAGAGAAATGAAAAGAACACTTAATTTTTCTACATTAAACTATATTTATCCGTTTCGGATAGCATTTCCAAGGAAAAAGTATGTTTATATATATATATATATATATATTACAGTTATTATTACAGTTACTTATTACAGTTATATATATATATATATATATACAGTTAGCTTCAGCTACTCAAAGGGACTAATTCTACCCGATGACGACGACTGTCGAAATATCGTTGTGAGTCTTTTGTGTGTGTCTTTATTTGTTTTTTCTCTTTCATGTGTTAACTATATATATACACATACATACATATATATATATATATATATATATATATATATATATATATATATGTATATAGTTCACACAGGAAAGAGAAAAAACAAATAAAGACACACACAAAAGACTCACAACGATATTTCGACAGTCGTCGTCATCGGGCAGAAGTAGTCCCTTTGAGTGGCTGAAGCTAACTGATATATCATATATATGTATATATATATATATAAAGATTTCACATAAACACGTGAAATAACAATTAATTATCAAACCACAATGAAAATATAGGAAAACAAGACTAAGATCATTCAACCGTAACAAGCGGTCTTCGTCAGAATCAAAAACCCAAATCTCAGTTGAGTTTTTGACTCTGACGAGGACCGCTTGTTACGGTTGAAAGATCTTAGTCATGTTTTCCCATTTCTTATTGTGGTTTGATCATTGATATATATATACATATATATATTAGATAGTTCAGTGTATATAAAGAAACATAGAGAAATTAAAAGCATACCCTTACAGCCTCTAATTATCAGTTTGAACCGTCTTCAGGAGAGATAAGAAGAGGAAACCAAGCACACTGGTACAGAGACGGTTTCTAACTCTTTTATTTCATATTTCTAGATAGCATGAATCACTATTAGTTGTTACCCTTTCTAAGGGGTAGTTGTAATAAAATAATAAATAGTTGAGAGTGAGTATTGAAACCAGGATGTACCAGTTTAGAGGCGAGCACTTAGCCACTGGGTTACCTTAACCTCTTTTTCTTATTGTTATATAGTGATAATGTTTTCCCGGTGACTTTATCTTTCTTTCTTAATTAATTCAACAGAGTTAGAAATGACTTTCTTCTTGTTTGTTTTCAGGTCTCTGACTGGATGGCAGACGAGATTTTCTTGCGAACTAAACACCCCACAGAGGCGACATCCTCATGCTGCTTTCTGGATCATTATTTCACAAGTAAGCAATATATATATATATATATATATATATATATATATAAAATTTCACATAAACACGTGAAATAACAATCAATGATCAAAGCACAAAGAAATGGAAAAACAAGACTAAGATCTTTCAACCGTAACAAGCGGACTTCGTCAGAGTCAAAAACCCAACTGAGTATTAGTTGGGTTTTTGACTCTGACGAAGTCCGCTTGTTACGGTTGAAAGATCTTAGTCTTGTTTTTCCATTTCTTTGTGCTTTGATCATTGATATATATATATAGTGTAGAAAATATTCTTTTTATACCTTTTTAGAAAAACATATTAATTTCCTGAGAGAAAGAATTGCTTATTTGACCAACAATACCGGATCAGACGGTTTTTTTTGAGTATCAGAAAATGTTATTAAGTCATATGACATGAACTTATGCATAGGACATATTTCTTAAGGGTTAGAAGTATCGTCACTTGGTCACTTGACATATGACAAGAAAGCCTTAGACTTATTTCTTAAGTGATAGAAGTGTCGTCACTTGGTCACTTGACATATGACAAGAAAGCCTTAGACTTATTTCTTAAGTGATAGAAGTATCGTCACTTGGTCACTTGACATATGACAAGAAAGCCTTAGACTTATTTCTTAAGTGATAGAAGTATCGTCACTTGGTCACTTGACATATGATAAGAAAGCCTTAGACTTATTTCTTAAGTGATAGAAGTATCGTCACTTGGTCACTTGACATATGACAAGAATGCCTTAGACTTATTTCTTAAGTGATAGAAGTATCGTCACTTGGTCACTTGACATATGACAAGAAAGCCTTAGACTTATTTCTTAAGTGATAGAAGTATCGTCACTTGGTCACTTGACATATGACAAGAAAGCCTTAGACTTATTTCTTAAGAGATAGAAGTATCGTCACTTGGTCACTTGTCATTTGACAAGAGAGGCTTAGACTTATTTCTTAAGTGATAGAAGTTCTTGAGCACAAAATGTGTGGTCGTTTGGTCACTAGTAAATGTGGTTTACTAGGTCACTTTAAATACACGTAGAGAGGTTTAGAATGATTCTTGAGTAGCAGGTGAAGGGTCACAAGGTCACTTGACATACATCTAGTAAGGAATAGAACTGATTTCTTGAGTAGCAGAAATGAGATCACTTAACACGCACCAAGTTAGAATCAGACTGGTTTCTGGGCACAATATATGAGAGTCACTAGGTCACTTGACATATACGTAAATAGGCTGACACTGATTTCTTGAGTGGCAAATGTGAGGCCACTTAGTCACTTGACATACACCTAGAGAGGATGAATATGATTTCATGAGTCGAAGATATTTGGTATCTTGGTCACTTGACATACACGTAGAGAAGATCAAACTGATTTCTTGAGTCGAAGATGTTTGGTATCTAGGTCACTTGACATGTACATAGAGAAGATGAAACTGATTTCTTGAGTCGACGATGTGGGGTATCTCGGTCACTTGACATACACATAGAGAAGATGAAACTGATTTCTTGAGTTGAATATGTTTGGTATCTAGGTCACTTGACATATACATAGAGAAGATGAAACTGATTTCTTGAGTTCGAACGATGTTTGGTATCTAGGTCACTTGACATACACATAGAGAAGATGAACCTGATTTCTTGAGTTGAAGATGTTTGGTATCTAGGTCACTTGACATGTACGTAGAGAGTTTCAAACAGATTTATTGAGTCAGCATAAGTGAGGTCACTTGACACGCCAAGAGAGAGTCAAACTGATTTCTTGAGTACCATATGTGAGGTCACTTGACATATACGTAGAGAGTTTCAAACAGATTTATTGAGTAGTAGAAGTGAGGTCACTTGACACACCAAGAGAGAGTCAAACTGATTTCTTGAGTACCAGATGTGAGGTCACTTGACATACTACGTAGAGAGTTTCAAACAGATTTATTGAGTAGCATAAGTGAGGTCACTTGACACGCCAAGAGAGAGTCAAACTGATTTCTTGAGTACCAGATGTGAGGTCACTTGACATACACTTAGAGTTATAACGGTTTAGAATTTTTATTGCTGCTCTTTTTTTTCTCACTTACATCTCATTCTTCCTCTCATTCTCTCTCACTCACACCTTTATTCCTCTCTCCCTGTAATATTAATTAGATATTGAAGGGCAGTATATGATAGAAAGAGTGAGATTTGATGATATATAGTGGGAGAGGAAAGAAGAAAGTGAAATAA